>LOEQ01006405.1:21067-34405 GCA_001685075.1 Bramus lutescens | reverse complement strand
TAGGGTATCTTTTAGGGATTTATTCATTTCTTCAAACTTTTTATTATTTTTCTCTTCCATTTCCTTAAGGGAGTTTTTCACATCCTGTTTCAGGGACTCTATCACTTTCATAATGTCTATTTTTTTCTACTTCTTCTGGATTAGGGTGTTCATGTCTTCCTGTTGTATTTTCGCTGAGTTCTTGTGTTATCATATTGTTTTTCAGATTGTTTGAGGAATTCTTGCATTGGTGCCTGCCCATCTCTTCATTCAAATGCTTTAGGATGGATCTTCTGGTACAGGATAAGGGCCACTTGCTGTCCAGGCACCTTGCACACAAAAGGCCTAGCTTGCTGCCTCCAGACTTAGTGAAACAAATGCACTCCAGCTGGTTGCACTCACTTCCCCTTTCCTGCCCCAAAACAGACTGTGCTGGGGATCTTCTGGCCCCAAAGAAAGGAAGGGGACCCTGGGTGCAAGCTGGGATGGGATAGAATATAGAGCTAGTTTCTGGGGAGAGAAGGCCCTGCATAATGTCCAGAGAGTTTAGGGGGTTGAGGAATGCTTGTGCTCCCTTTCTGCGGCTTCTGCTGGCCAGTCAGGAACATACTCACCCATCTAATGGATCTTCTGTTACAGAATCAGGCCCCTTGCTGGCTGAGGACCTCACAGACAAGTGTTTTGCATTTTATTTTGTTTTGCTTTGACTCTCAATGTTATCTTCATGTTTCTCATTGATCTTCTCCCCAGAGTCCCACAGTTAGGTGACATCTTATTAAGGGTTTCTAGGCTTCAATGAAATGCCATAACCAAAGAGCAAGTTGTTGAAGAAAGCCTTTATTGGCCTTATACTCTGTGAGTTCGAGGCCAGCCTGGTCTACAAGGCCTAGTTCCAGGGCAGGCTCCAAAGCTACAGAGAAATGCTGTCTCACAAAAAATACTCTTCAAATTATTTCACAAAATATAAAGAGAAGAAACATTGTCAATTCTTTTTTTATGAGGCCACAGTACCCTAATGCCAAATCATATAAAGGCTCAATAAAAATGAATTGCAAAACAATATTCTGCAAGAATATAGATACAAGAAACGCAGCTTGCTTCAATATTGAGGGGATTTAAGGGGTGAGCAAACAGCCACACATTGGGGTGCCCCATTTTCTAGGACCTCCACAGTGGGACAAAACCCTGGGCCCCTTTACCAACTCCCTCAGCTTTTCTAGCCAACCAGCAGGGAATTGCCTGTGGCTAGGTTCTCCCCCAAACCCAAACCCATCCAGCTGCCATCCAAACTACAAGCTACACCCCACCCCAAACCCATCTATCCTTCTGAAACCTCGGTGGAGCTCTGAAACACAGCATTCTCCAATACTGAGGGGACTTAAGAGGTGAGGGAATAGCCATGCAAAAGGACACCTTACTCTATAGGACTTTCCCCAGTGGAACAAAATGCTCAGGCCACTTCCCCAATTCTCTTGGCTTTTCTAGCCAGCCAGCAGGGAGTTTCCTGCAGCTAGGCTCCCCAAAAACCCAACCCATCCACCAGACCCCCAAAGCTACTAGCCATACTCTGCATAAGAGCTGAGAACTTGCTACAACAAGGGGATCAAGAGCTTACAACAAGACTGAGGGGATTAAGAGAGATCACCAAGAGACCAAACCAGGAGAGAAGACCAAGAGGGCAGGGATATAGAGACCAGTACAGCATTTGACCTAGCAACATCATAGCTTAGATTCAGAAGTGCTTTCTGGTCAGAAAATAATTACAGATGTTGCAATAAAGACAAATCCAGATGAGTCATAGTATTGAATAAATGTACGTAGGCTTGGGAGAGAGAAGAAAAAGAGTATAGAGAGTTATACAAAGAAGAAAATAGTTTATTAAAACATCAAAAGAAAGCATTTAAAGAGACAGAGTACAGATAGTAATAGATTCAAAAGAGTAAAAAAATAAGCTATGTAAAGAAAGACTATACATTGAAAATCTGGAATATGTATATTATTGTGTTTTATTTGAATTTACTTGTGAATGAGCTAAGTAAAAAACGATATTTTATTGTATGGGCTGCTAAGCTAAACCTGCATATATGTTCTAAAGATATCCTGATTTCAAAATTTGAGTCTATGTTGTTTTGGAAAAGAATTTCTCTTGTTTCCACAAAAGATGAGAACCTGTGGATTATTTCCAGACCAATATGATTTCATGGAACAAGGCCCCCCTGAAAGGTAGCTATGAACACCCCCATAAAGAAAATACTTCATCAAACTGCTGACTGAGATGAGCCTAGCATACAGGGTACACCATGAAAGACCTGAATAACAGCACTCTCAAACAGCAGGAAGTAGTGTGGACAGAACTATACACATATTTCCAAATATTGTTTACAATTGTTTATTTACATTTAAAGGGGGATATGATATAGATGTGCATAATTTGCATTGGTATGGATCTTGGTTTCTTGATACAATTTAAGGTAAATTTTGTTATACTGCATATTATTTTTCTACCCTTGTTTAAGATATAGTGTTTCTGTAGTTCATTTAAAAATGTAATGTATAATTAAGAAATATAGGTTAATAGATAGTCATCTAAATAATAGTCAAGATTGTAGTCATGTTATGCTTTCTCTCTCTATATATGTTTCAATTAAATAGATATTCTTCAAATCTTTCAGAGACCGTCAGAATATGGCATTTAAACTGTTTTAATAACTTAGGACTTTTCATGACAATGAGACCCATCTGCTCCTGGCAGCCTCAATCTACTTCAAGAAGAAGTTGGGCATTGAACAGGCTCCTTGTGGAGTTTGTTAGATGAACTGGACATGCAGGATCCACAGAGAAATCACTACTGAATTTGCTTAAAGGGGAGATGATCCTTCAGGGTTCTTGTTTCATGAAAGTGTCTGCTAAACATTTTTCAGAATATCAAAGAAAGTGACTGGCAAACTGCCAATATAGGCAAAACTATCTTTCAAATTTCCTACTTTGTGGAAAAGTCTACTGGATACTATGGGTCTGTAGGCAGAAGATGGATGCCCCAACCGTACAGAAGAACTTTGGGTGACTGTCCAAGCAGTGAAATGTCTCTATCAATTCTAAAGTTTTGGGAGTTGTTTACAATGCATTTCCTGTTTACTTAGATAATATTATATCTTTTTGGAGTTGTTGATGAAGTTGAAAAATAGTCAGAAAATAGATATAAATATTGTAACAAATTCTTGCTTGATATCTGTTTTGTTGTATGTAATTTTACTATGTTAAATTTAAGCCTTCTTTTTTGTTTAAGCAGAAAAGGGGAAATGGTATAAGAGTTCCTTCTGTCTTTGTGTTGCTTTCATTGGTTAATAAAGGAACTGCTTTGGACCTGCAGCAGAGCTATAGGGTAGCAGAGCTAGGCAGGGAAAATTAAACGGAATGTTGGGAAGAAGAGGCAGAGGGGGACACCATGGATTGGCCACCGGAGATAAGACGTGATGAAATTGTGCTGGTAGGCCACAACCATGTGTTGATATACAGATTAATAGAAATGGATTAAATTAAGATGTAAGAGTTAGCCAATAAGAAGTTAGGGCTAATGGGCCAAGAAGTGATTTAAATACTACAATTTCTGTGTGATTATTTTGGTGTAAGCTAACCCACTGCCAGGAAGAAAAAGTTGGCCCCCTTTCCTCCAACACTAACCCCAAAAAGGTAACTCCACATACAAAAGCATAAGTATCTAATAACCCCCACCAGCATAACACAAAGAAAGGTAATATACAAACACTATTACTGAAAAATAACTGGAATCAAAAGGCAGTGGTTATTAATATCACTTAATATTAATGGACTCAATTCACCTATAAAAAGACAAAAGCCAAGAGAATGGATGCAAAAACAGAATCCACCCTTCTGCAGAATACAAGAAATGCACCTCAACCTCAAAAACAAACACTACCTCAAATAAAGTGTTGGGAAAAGCTTTTCCAAGCAAATGGACCTATGAAACAAGTGGGTGTAGCTATCCTAATGTATAATAAAATTGATTTCAAAATAAATCAGTCAGAAGAGATGGAGAAGGACACTTTATATTCATAACAGGAACAATTAATCAAGATACAGTCTCAGTCCTGAACATCTATGCCCCCAATACAAGAGCACCTTCATATGTAAAAGAAACATTACTAAAATTTAAATTGCACATCAAACCCCACACACTAAGAGTAGGAGATTTCAATACTCTATTCTCACCAATGGACAGGTCAAACAGACAGAAACTTAACACAGAAATAAGAGAACTAATAGATGTCATGACTCAAATGGACTTAACAGACATCTATAGCGTATTCCACCCAAACACAAAAGAATATACCTTCTTCTCGGCACTGTAACATGAGTGGCCAGGCTTGTTGGGGTTTCTTTCCTATACAGTTCCTGCAGCTGTTTAGCCCCAAAGAAAATTGCACAGAGGCCTCCATAAGATTATAAACTGATTGGCCCATTAGCTCAGTCTTCTTATTAGCTCTTGTAGCTTATATTAACCCATTATTCTTATCTATGTTAGCCACATGACTCAGTACACTTTTCAGTGGGGCAGGTCACATCTTGCTTCTTCCGTGATCTGAGCAGGGCTGCGGAAAGAACTTCCTTCTTCCTAGAATACCTGTTCTCATTGCCCCACCTCTACTTCCTGTCTTGTTTTCTCGCCTATACTTCCTGCCTGGCTACCGGCCAATCAGCTTTTATTTAAAACATGACTGACAGAATACAGACAATTCTTCCACATAGCACCTCATGGAAGCTTCTATAAAAATTGATCACATACTCAGTAGCAAAACAAATCTCCACAGATAAAAAATATTGGAAAACTCCTGTGTCTTATTGGATCACCATGGATTAAAGTTAGAATTTAACAACAATACTTCTCTCAAAAATCCTACAGTTTCTTGGAATTTGAACAGTGAACTCCTGAATTTCCCTTGGGTCAAGGAAGAAATAAAGAATGAAATTAAAGACTTATTTGAATTTGAAGGCACAAAATATCCAAACCTATGGGGCACTATGTGAGCAATGCTAAGAGGCAAGTTAATGGCACTAAGTGCCCACGTAAAGAAAATGGAGAAAGCTCACATTAGTTCCTTAGCAGTACACCTGAAAGCTCTAGAACAAAAAGAATCAGACTTACCCAGGAGAAGTAGATGACAGGAAATAATCAAACTCATAGCCTAAATCACCAAAATACAAACAAAGAAGACAATACAAATAATCAATGAAACAAGGAGCTGGTTCTTTGAGAAAATCAACAAGATAGACAAACCCTTATCCAAACTGATCAAAAGTCAGAGAGAGAACATCCAAAATAACAAAATCAGAAATAAAAAGGGGGACATAACAACCATCATTGGGGAAATTCAGAGAATCATTAGGTCATACTACAAAAACATGTACTCCACAAAATTGGAAAATGTATAAGAAATGGACAATTTTAGATATATACTAAAATTAAATAAAGACCAGGTAAGGAATTTAAATAGACTTATAAGCTGCAAGAAATATAATCTGTCATCAAACACCTCCCAACATAAAAATTCCAGGGCTGGATGGTTTTAGTGCAGAATTCTACCAGAACTTCCAACAAGAGCTATATTCCTCAAAGTGTTCCACATAATAGAAACAAAAGGGACATTTTCAAACTCTTTTTTTTTGAGGCTATAGTTACCCTAATACCAAACCCACACAAAAAATCTAGTAAGAAAGAGAATTACAGACAAATCTCACTCATGAACATGGATGCAAAAATGCTCAATAAAATACTGGCAAACTGAATTCAAGAACCCATCAAAAAAAATCCACCACTATGATCAAATTGACTTCATCCCAGAGATGCAGAGCTGGTTCAACATAAAAAATTTATTGGTGTGATCCATCATATAATTAAACTTAAAGAAAACAAAATATATGATCATTTTATTGAATGCTGAAAAGGCATTTGACAAAATTCAACACCCCTTCATGGTAAAGGTGTTGGAGAGATAAGTAATACAAGGAACATATCTAAATATAATAAAAGTAATATACACAAGCTGACAGCCAACATCTTATTAAATGGAGAGAAACTCAAAACAATTCTACTAAAATCAGGAACAAGAAAAGGCTGTCCACTCTCTCCATATATCTTCAGCATAGTTCTTGAAGTTTTAGTAGTAACAATAAGACAGCAAAAGTTGATAAAAAGTGATTCAGATTGAAAAAAGAAGTCAAACTTTCATTATTTTCAGATGATATAATAGTGTACATAAGTGACCTCAAAAACTCCACCAGAGAACACTTACAGCTCTTAAATACTTTCAGTGATGTGGTAGAA
Source organism: Bramus lutescens (assembly GCA_001685075.1). Taxonomy (NCBI): domain Eukaryota; kingdom Metazoa; phylum Chordata; class Mammalia; order Rodentia; family Cricetidae; genus Bramus; species Bramus lutescens. The sequence goes on along the minus strand of LOEQ01006405.1, from coordinate 28,083 downwards.
TACAAGATCAACTCAAAATAAATCTATAGTACTCCTATACACAAATGATAAAGAAGATAAGAGGGAAATCAGAGAATCATCACCTTTCACAATAGCCACAATAACATAAAATATCTTGGGGTAACACTCACCAAAGAAGTAAAAGACCTATTTAACAATAACTTTACATCTTCAAAGAAAGAAATTTAGTAGACACCAGAAAATGAAAAGATCTCCCATGCTCTTGGATATATAGAATCAACATAGTAAAATGGCAATCCACAAGCATTAGAGAGAATTAAATAAAACTGCATAACAATAAAATAAACACAATTAAAATGGGAGAGGGACACTGATCTAAATAGAGAGTTTTGAAAAAGATAAAACACACATGACTGAGCAGTGCTTAGGAAAAATACAATATTATTAATTATCAGGGTAATGTAAATAAAACTACTTTGAGATTTAATCTTATAGCAGTTAAATGTCTAAAATCAATAAAAAACAAAGATAGCTTATGCTAAGGGATAGAGAGTTAGTGTAATACTTGTTCATTGCTAGTGGGGTTTCAATTTTGTCAAACACTATGAATAACAGTGTGGTGGTTCCTCAGAATGGTGACAATAGCTACATCTCAAGATACAGCTTTAACAGTCTTTGGCACATACTCAAAGGATGCTTCACAATGTACAGAGACACTTGTTCAATGATGTTCATTACTACTCTATTCACAACAGTCAGAAGCAGGAGACAAGCTAAGCGTGAGTCAATGGATGAATGGATAATGAAAGCTTAGTACTTTTATACAATGTAATACCATTCAGCTCTTTAAAATCAGAATCCTGAAAATTGCAGGTAAATGGATGGAACTGGAAAAATTATCCTAAGCGGGATAACCCTGACCAGCAAAAGACAAAAAATGGTATGGTATGTACTCACTTATACAGATGTGTTAACTATCAAGTTTTTGATAAGGAAGGTACAGTCTGTATAACCAAATTGGTTGAGTATAGCGTAAGGGGATAAATGTGATTGGGTATTGCATGAATTATGAAATCCTAGAGACAGATATTGGGGTTAAAACAGATAATCAAAAAGCAAAGCAGCCAAGCCACTAGAGACTTCTTATCTCTATGAAATATTTAGGCTGAAACAGACTGAATGCCTGTCTCATCCCTTCTTATATTCCTCTCCAGTGTTGGGAGTAAAGGTGTACATCACTACTGCAGACCTCTATAGGTAACTGGTGTGGCTGCTAGGATTAAAGGTGTGTTTTACCACTTATTGGCCTCTATGGATGGCTAGCTTTGCACTTTGATCTTCTGGAAAGCTTTGTTTATTAAAATGCAAATGGAATATCATTACATGTACCCTTCTTTTCTAAAATAAAAAAGGCTATCTCCAATATAAGAAAAACTATGTACAATTAGTACAATAACTATATACAATACATATAGGCAATACATATATCAACCATAACTAGTCCATTTGCATTTGACAAATTCAAAGAAAATGCTCCATATCTACCCAGTCTTTTGAGTATAAAACTTTCTATAATAACTTGCTTTCTGCCCAGAAAAACAGGGAATATTATAACTATCTAGTCTTCAACTCCCTCATAGATATAAGATGGAAAGAATATTAACTGAGTAAAGAGAAAGTGTGAGCAAGCAACTTTCAAAAATTTGAGAAATGACGGAAATAGCTGGCTTCCTGGATAGTCACCCAAAGTTCCTCTGCAACACTGGGGCATTCATCTTTAATCCTACAGGCCTAGCATATCTGACAGACTCTCTTCTGTGAGCAGGATATTGTGAGGACTGTCTCTTACCAATGTTTGGTAGTCACTTTCTTTTGTTTCCTGCTGGTCCAATTAGGACAGCATACTGCCAGCAGTCAAGGCAAGGGCATTTTGTTGCCCAGTTTCTTATTTTGCCATAAGAAAATAAACTCCATGTGGAGTTTCTTTGATGCCTATTATCTTCTCTGAAGTACACTGGTACTGTCTCATTGTCATGAAAAAAAGAACCTATGTAATTAAAACATCTTAAATGCCAAATTCCATAGATCTCTGAAGTGTTTGAAGATCTGTTTATATAAAACATATCTTTGTTTGACCTTGAAAGCACACCTATTGTGACTACAAGTTCAATTGTAATACATGACTGATTACTAACCTACATTTCCATATTTTTCTACACAATTGGTAGTAATAATTTTCAAGAACTCGAAATTAATATTACATTGTTAAATGAGTTACATTGGTACAATATCTTGAATAAGAATAAAAATATATGTATGTTAAGATCTAACAAAATTAATCTCAAATTTGTATCAGGATACAAAATTTGTATAAAATGTACAAAAGTCCAGTCCAATGTAAAACATTTATAACTTGTAATTGCTTTTCAAAAGTAGATTCAATAATCTAACTTTTTATCTTATCATATTTATATCCTCCCATATTTCTTGTCAGATTAGATTCAATAGTCTAACATTTTATTCTATCAAATCGATATCCCATTTTTTGTTTTCAAAACAAGAACTCTGTATCTAATCTCCTTTGTTCAACTTTCCTCCTAGCTATAACCAATAACAGTTGGAAACTAACCTTCCTGACCAATGACAAATATTCATAACCCACTGAATAAACAAAATCCACCTACCCCACTTCTTGGGAATGTGGATGTTGTCTTCTTAATTTTACTTCCTCCTGTCTGGAGGGTGACATTATCTTTAGGGGATCCTGAAAAGAAAAATTGTGGCTAATTGTCAAGTCCTGGAAGTGGTAGTTGTTTCATTTTTGTCTAGTCTCTGCCTAACTGGAAAGTATAGGGCTTCTTGCATGTCATGGTTAGAGAAGTTTGTTAGGTTAGATCATCTCAACCAGCCACTTTGAAATCAAAGCTGATATTTACATGGGTTTTTTTTAAGTTAGTAATGTTATCACATTCCTGGAAGAATTGTTGTGGCATCCATCCTCCTTTTGGAGACTTCAAAAATCCTTTTTAGGTGTGCTCATGGTTCATTGTAGACAGCTCATAGAGACTCAAACCCAAAATCATTTATGGGAAGGTAGATGAAGCCTTCTCTAGAATTAGTTAGTACTCTATATAACCATTAATTTCATGACATAATATATGTATATGCATATTAATTTTAATAATCTTATGCCTTATATATATACATATATAGATATATCCTATAAATCTTATACCTTGAGAAAAGACATTAAAGAGTCAATATAAGAGCCAGGCAGTTGTGGTTCATGACTTTATTCCCAACACTTGAGAGGCAGAGGAAGGCAGATCTCTCTGAGTTTGAGGCAGGCCTGGTCTACAAGAGCTAGTTCCGGGACAGGCTCCAAAGCTACAGAGAAACCCTGTCTCAAAAACCAAAAATACAGTGTCACTATAAGACCAAAGGATTATGAGATTAGAAGCAATAAATTAGTTCTTAAGTATTTGTTTTTCTTCTTTTCCACATTAGGTGGCTCTTCTAACATATGAGATTTTTTTTGGATTTTATTTTAATAACCATGTTTGGGTTTAGAGAAAAAGAGAATCATACTCCAAATGCAAAGCTAGCTTCAATCTTTAATGGTACTAGGACTATAAAAACATCATTTGTATTATATATCTGTAGAAAATAGCAGAAACAAATAATTGGGAAGATTTATAAAATTTAAACTGTTGCAAATGTGATATACCAAATAGGCTAGTATACTCTTTTTCTTGAGACATTTTTCTGGGTGATTTGTTCTTTTTCTTAAGATGTCTCTTTTGTCCAGTAGCTTTCAGATTCCTCTGCTGGATGTCTTCATTCTCCTGAATAGCAAAAAACAAAGCCCTTACCCAACCCTAAATTTGGGAGATTATTTTCTGGCAAGTTATGTTCGATCAAATGAAAAGCATTTTATAGTTTTTATTGGTTAGCTTAGGTTTAATGGTACCAGTGGTTAATGGACTATCTCGCTTTTAATTAAGAGTTGTCTCTTGTTCAAATGGAATCTTTATCAAATTTGATGATATTAATAGGTTTTCTTCTCCTGTGGGAGAAACACATGTCCTGGCTTCCATTCTGAGGTTAGTATATCTTTATAATATTTCAGATGATTTAATTCTGTTGTTTTTTCTACTATCCAATGTCTCTCAACAGTAGTTTTTCCTTTCTCATTAGTATTTATAAAATTCAAAGTTAATAAAGCATTATGCAATCTTTTTCTGGGGATATATATATATATATATTCCCCTTTTGTTTATTTAATATGTCTTTTAGAGTTTGACTTTATCTTTCTATACCTGTAGGATTATGTGGTATACCTGTATTGTTATTTATATTATAATAAGCAAAAGCTGTTTAATTTTCTTAGATATGTATCCTGGAGCATGGTCTGTATTTATTTGTACAGATATACCCATGATGGCCATAACTTCTAGCAAATGTGTGATTACCAAATCAGTCTTTTCCAAGCAGTTTCCCATTGAAAACCTTAATAGGTATAAATGGTGTTGTGTACATATTTTAACTTTGCAAATTCTACAAAATGGAACAATCCATCTTCCAGATTTTATTCCTTTGAGTACTCTTTGGGTTTTGTTCTGCAGGTAGTGGTGCTTGGTTGTATAAAGAACACGTAGGATATTTCCATACAATTTCCTTGACTTGTTGCCATGTGATGTAAAATGTTTTTTTTAACCTTAGCTCTTAACATGATTTTTAAAATAAAATTCTGAGTCCTTTAGCACATTCCCAATCAATAATTGATCAATTTCTTCATTAACGTTGCTAGAGGACCTAGTAAACCTGTATGAGAATGAATGTGTGTAATGTATATGGGATAATTCTTATTCCTGATTATATCTTGTAATTGAATAAATAATAAGGTCAATTCTCTGTCTTCAGTTTCAATATTGAAAACAACTTCTGTATATTGCAAATCATTAATTATATTAAGAGGTATTTTAAAAGCCCTTAGTACAATAAGACTAAAATGTAGTTCTGACTTTTGGACAGAATCTTTAGAACTTTTTTCTATCTTATTTAAAATTTCTAATTTGTAGCATGCATTTCCTGGTTTATTTGCAATGGTGTAAAATGTAGGGGCTCCAGTTATTGGTCTGTTTTATTCAATGAGAAGAAGGATTCAGTTAGTTCTTTTTTTAGGTTGAATTATGTTGCTTTTGGGATAGTTATTAATCTCTCCCCCCACAAAAAAAAATTACTGCAAGCTCTTTGACATGGTTAACTTTCTTCCCATAGTCTGTCAATTTCACCATTTTTAAAAGGTACTATGATTCCTGCTGGGACTATTCCTGCTAATTGATGAAGCCTCAATTTTCCTTTTATAATAAACTCAGAGACCTTTCCCACATAAGTTTTTAATTTTTTACTCATTTTATGTGGTAAAAAAAAATCCATTCCAGGATATCTTCTCTCTGTACTGAAGTTCCTGATGGGAATTCCCAATTCCCCTTTTCCTTCCCCCTCCCTCCTTAAGAGAGGGCAGGGAACCCTGCACTGTGGAAAGTCCAAGGCCCTCCCCCATATATCCAGGCCTAGGAAGCTTTTCATCCAAATAGACTAGCATCCCCAAAAGCCAGCACATGCAGTAGAAACAAGTCCCAGTGCCTTTATCAATGGCTTCTCAGTCAGCACCAATAGTCAGCTGCATTTAGAGAGTTATGTTTGATCACATGCTCATTCAGTCCAGATCCAGCTGGATTTGGTGAGCTCCCATTAGAACAGGCACACTGTATAAGTGGGTGGACCAATCCCTCCCAGTCCACACTTCCTTGCTCATCTTCTTGGAGGAAGACGAGAAGTTGACCTAGAACCCTCGAGTCAGGTAAGCTCTGATGAGGGTCTCTGTCTCTATCTCCATCCATCGCTGGATGAAAATTCTATGGTAATATTCAAGATAAACATTAGTGTGATAGTGGGGCAAGGCCAGTTCAAGCACCCTCTGCTCTGCTGCCCAAGGTCCTAGCTGGAGTCATCCCCGTGGACACCTGGGATCCCCCCAAGGGCAAAGTCACTTGTCAAACCTAAAATGGCTCCCTCAATGTAGATATCTTCTTCCCTGCTTCCATATCTGCCCTTCCTCCATCTCCACCCTCCCATTCTCCAAGCTCTCTCCAGTCTTTCCTTTCTCCCTTCTCTCTCCCCTTCTCCCCTTACACCACTTTAAAACCCCCTATCCACATCCCCATGCTCCCAACTTTTTCCTAGCAATCTTGTTTCCTTCCAATTTCCAGGAGAATCTATATATGTTTTTCTTTGGATTCACCTTGTTATTTGTCTTCTCTAGGCTTGTGAACTATAGGCATAATGTCTTTTGTTTATGGCTAGAGTCCACGAATGAGTGAGTACATACCATATTCATCTTTTTGGGTCTCAGTTATCTCACTCAAGATAGTGTTTTCTATTTCCATCCATTTGCATGCAAACCGAAACCAAGAACACATCAAAAAAAATAATTCATTGTGATTTAGTAGCCCTACAGAGATGCAGGGCTGGTTCAACATATGAAAATCTGTCAATATAATCCATCATGTAAAAAACTGGAAGAAAAAAAAACACATGACCGTTTCATTAGATGCTGAAAAAGCATTTGACCCTTTATGATAAAGGTCTTGGAGAGGTTAGGGATACAAGTATCATATCTAAATATAAAAAAGGAATACACAGCAAACCAACAGCTAATATCAAATTAAATGGAGAGAAACTCAAAGCCATTCCACTAAAATCAGGAACAAGACAAGGCTTCCACTCTCACCATATTTCTTCAACATGGTGCATGAAATTCTAACAATCACAATAAGAAAACTTAAGGAGATCAAGGGGATTTGAATCGGAAAGGAAGAAGTCAAACTTTCATCATTTGCAGATGATGTGATAGTGTACATTAGTGACCCCAAAAACTCTACCAAAGAACTCCTATAGCTAATAAATACCTTCAGTAATGTGACAGGTTACAAGATCAACTCAAAAAAATTAGTAGCCCTCCTATACACAAAGGATTGAGAAGCAGAGAG
>LOEQ01006405.1:6367-17688 GCA_001685075.1 Bramus lutescens | reverse complement strand
CTTTTATTATATTTAGATATGATCCTTGTATCCCTAATCTCTCCAAAACCTTTATCATAAGGGGTGTTGAATTTTGTCAAATGCTTTTTCTACATCTAATGAAATGATTGCATGTTTTTTTCTTTCAGTTTTTTTTATATGATGAATTACATTGATAGATTTCTCTATGTTGAACCAGCCCTGCATCTCAGGGATGAAACCAACTTGATCCTAATGGATAATTTTTTAAAATGTATTTTTGGGTTCTGTTTGCCAGAATTTTATTTAGAACTTTGCATCTAAGTTCATGAGTGAGATTGTTCTGTAATTCTCTTTCTTGGATGGGTCTTTTTGTGGTTTTTGAATCAGGGTGACTGTAACTTCATAAAAAGTTTGGCAATTACTCTTCTGATTCTATTATGTGAAACACATTGAGGAGTATCAGTAACAGCTCTTCTTGGAAGTTCTGATAAAATTCTGCATTAAACCATCAGGTCCTGTGCTTCTTTTAGTTTGGAGGTGTTTTATAACAACTTCTATTTTCTCAAGCCTTATAGGTCTATTTAAATTGTTTACTTGGTCTTGATTTAATTTTGGTAAATTCTACTTATCTAAAAACATGTCCATTTCTTTTACATTTTTTCAACTTTGTAGTATATAAGCTTTTGTAGTAAGTTCTAATGATTCTCTGAATTTCCTCAGTGTCTGTTGTTATGTCACCATTTTCATTTCTGATCTTGCTAATTTTCATCTTCTCTCTCTGCCTTTTGATTAGTTTGGATAAATGTTTGTCAATCTTGTTGACTTTCTCCAAGAACCAGCTCTTTGTTTCATTGATTCTTTGGATTGTTTTCTGTGTTTCTATTTTGTTGATTTTAGCCCTCATTTTGATCCTTTTGATTTTATATAGTCTACACATGTCATGCTCTGCTTTCCTGATTTAAATAAATAAAAACTGGTCATTTACATCCTGAGGGGCCAAATTGGATACCAAGATTCTAATAAATTATTATTATATCCACACCTATATCTATCAGACCTCCAATGGCAATATCATTTATGCAAAATTTAAATTTTGGTCTTTATTCATTTATAGGATTTTGCCAAAAATACTCACTTATGGCTTCTCCTGAATTTTTTCTTCTCTTTTCTATAGTTTTTTCCCAGAGTAACATAGTTTACTTTAAAAAAAGGCTTTATGTTCTTTAATTGCTCAGGGAAAAAAATTCCTCTACAATGGTTGGAAATGACTAAACTGTATTTGGCATTGGGGCCTGCAAGATGCCCCCTCATCAAGTTTTCTGATGATAAAGGATTACCTGGAATATTCCTTGTTGACTTGTGTTCATTATTCCAATACCTGTCTTTGCCATAGCTTCTACAAATACATAATTGGGGGTATTTTTCTTATAAAAATATTTGGTTCTGGGACTACTTTGTCTACAATCCCTTTTAAGGTGATCTTGCCACAATTATATTTGACCTTTTGATTTTTCTTCACAGTTCTGGAAATCACCTTTCCTATCTTGTAGCATCTTGGTCATGAGATTCAATATTAATTGTATCTTGAAACCATTCCCCTAAAGATGTTGACCTTGCTTTTTAACATCCTAATTATTATCTTGCATAAAAATTGACATTTCTGAAGGTCAGACATTCAATTATTATTTGTCTAGTTTCTGAATTTGGTATCTTTCTATTTACTGCTGCTGTTAATCTTTAATAAAGAATCTGTGCATGGTTCCTTTGGGAACTGTATGACCTTAGTATAATTCAACATTTTTTTCCAACTTCTTCTATTCTTTCCCAAGCATTCCAAACTGCTGCATGGCTTAAATCCAGTTTGTGGTCATCATATACAACTTGCTTTTCTACAGTAGCATAATCTCTTTCTCCACAGATTTGATTTTAGGAGATTTTCATACCTCTGGCTTTACTCTCTTGTTCAAAAATATTAGCCTATTTGCTAAACCAAAATATTTCATTGTATTTGTGTACCAGGCTCTAAAACACCTTTGACCAATTTTATCCAGTCTTTAGTCATAATTCTATGACAAACTGACCATGAGTTTAACATTTGCTTCACAAAGGGTAAATGCATGCCATATGAAACTATTGCTCATTGAATTCTCTTAAATCTAACATTGGCACAGGAGTCCATTCAGTTGTAAGTGAGTCTGCCATTTGGCAATTCCTATAATGTTACTGGATATTTAAAATTTGGTTGTTTGAAAACCTTAGGCTATTATTCTCTATTCCTATAATGCAACTCTGAAATTAGTTTCAATTAAATTCTTCTTTCTAAAGTTGAATATCTCCATAATCTGTTTTATAAGATTTTAGGTGCATATTTTAGCAGTCAGGTTAACCTCCTTTTTTTAGTGATAAGGCAAAAAAAGATAAAGCTTGAAATGTTTACAATAGACATTACAAAAATCCCATCTAAATTATATATCCTCTCATTTAATCATTCCATTTTTAAACTATCTAGCATACTACCACACAGAGTCCAAAATACCTCCATTGTATGGTTTCTACAATTTTTTATTGTAGGAGAAACTGTTTCTTTTAACTAATTTCTCCCTTTAAAAATTTCCAGTTGTCTTACCAAACTAATAGACAATGTTTATGAATATGTGGGGCTTATTGCTGCTGTGTAGAACAGTAAAAGCCTGACTGGATTTCAAGGCAGCAGAACAAGAAGGGGGTTCAGGGAGAACCATGGTGGGAAGAGAGAGAGAATTAGAGAAAGGAGAGAGAGAGAGAGAGAGAGAGAGAGAGAACACTGGATCTCTGAAAAATTTCCAGAGCATTATTTGGAATAAGCACATGTGGTGGGGAGCTGCCTAAAGGCAGAACAAGTTAGTCTTAGTCTAGGGTGGGTGAATCATGTGGCATTTGGAGCCCAGGTATATTTGGGGTTTGGATGGTAGCTAGAGACTGTTTCAGAGAGTCTACACCACCACTGCCTGTCCTGTATAACTGTTTTATATTTTGAACTTCAGGCAGGCTTTATTCATTAAAATTTAAATGTCACTACAATGGGCTTTATCTCTAGGAAGTAGAAACATAATAGATATTTAAATAGATGGATAAAAGTGGGAACAGAAATAAGAGGTTCAAATGAGGAGAGGTCAAAGGAGGAATGGGTGGAGGGATAGCTACAATTAAGGACCATTAGAGGGCTTGCAAGGAAACAATATAGTAGAATCTTCCTAAAATATATACATATATGAAGAAAAACTAAATGAAATTACCAAATTATGGATAGACCAAGTCCCAACTGGACAACTGTTATCTTAAATGAGGCTTCCAGCCTCTGAAATGTGTTCCATTTATTGAGTTTTTAGCCAAAGAGTTCCCATGGTAACCTTCAACAACCTAAATTATTATCAGGGTTATTGGTTACTGTCCTCAAATTGTGATAGTAATGTCCTATTTTTTAAGAGATCACCTACACAACCCTTTAAAGATAGAGAATTCTAGCTGTTATCTGACTAGATCCTTCATGCCTACAAATAGTATTCATTTTGCTGAAAGTTACTCTGCATGCTACTAAAAGAAAAAAGGAAATACTATGCAGCTACTAAAAGAGAAAGGAAATGCTACCCAGCTACAAACTCTTTGATTTACTAGTAAGATGTACTAATGCAAAAAATGGTCTAACATTTGTGGGATTAACCAACAATTATCTTATTGAATTTAAAGTCCAATCTATCACCAACCCTGCTCAAGTGGCCAAGAACTTGAGACCAAATAGGGCAGAGTCTTTGGGAAAAACCAAATACTATTGTTCTCCTAATGGAATGTAGCCATGAAATGACACCCAATGACAGTCTATTACACTCATAAGTGCCTTGCTCAGCCATAATCAGAGAAGCTTCTTGCAATTGATGGGAAATAAAAAAGAGACCCACAACTGGACAATATGTAGAGATTACAAGAATTTGGAACATTAGTCCTACATGGTATTTTTTTTATCAATTATCACTACTCAGGGTTCAGAGACATATGCAAAAGAGGAGGTAGATAGGTTGTAAGAGCCAGAGAGGATAGATTACACCAAGGAAAGTGTTTTCTAGGCAATAAAAGAATGGCAAGATTATGAATTCTCAGAGACTTTGGCAATATGTATAAGTTAAAGCCTGTTGGGGTTCCAGTACTGGAGGGGGAAGTGGACACATGTTCTCAACTTTAACTAAAATGTATCTTCTATTGACATTTGCTTCCACATGAAAATTTAGTTACTTGAATAAAGTCTTACTGGATGTACTAACTGTACATAAATATGGGCCTACTATCTGTTAGTAGATTACCACCAAAAATGAACTCAAGTCTATTTGTGTAGACATTTTGTCTCATATTGCTTTGCTTAGATTTTTTTTGTCTTACTAGTCTTTTATTTGTAAACTTTAGTTCTGATTTACTGTTTTTCTGTGTGTTTATGTGTTTCTTTCACATTTTCTTGTTTCTATCTTTTATTTTTGTTTCTTTCTTTTTGTTGTTTTTCTTATTTGTTTTTCTAAAGAAAAAGAAAAAGAAAGGAAGGGGTAAATATGTTGGTGGGTATGTGGGTAAGGCTATGGGATTTGTTGGGGTAGAGAAATAATGATGAGAATAAATTGTATGATAAAAATTCAATAAAAAGAAGATAAAGAAGCAAGCAACAAATATTTTAATTCCTTGCTTTCTATGTGCATTCTAATTAGTCTTTCTTTCCAGCTTCTTGTAGGTAAACCATCATTGCCCTTTAGTATTTCAAGTATATTTTCCTTTTTACAGATGTTTTAGAGAAAAATAGTTATAATTCTCAGTAACCCATCTAATAATCACCTTCAATCTTATTTTTATTGACATCATTGCAGAATCCTTTGTTTTTTTGTCATTGTGCTTTTGTTAACTGCTAAGGGATAATGCTTTTGTGCCTTGTTACAATTTGTCATTCATATTGGCTCAATAAAATGCCGATTGATCAGGAGTCAGACAGTAAGTATAGGTGGGGTGACTAGACTAGGAAAATTCTGGGAAGAGGAAAACTCAGTGTGCTGTCACCACTCAGTTGCAGAGGAAGCAATATAAAAATGCTGCACTGAGTAAAGGCTAAACATAGATAAGAATTATGGGTTAATTTAAGTTGTAAGAGCCAGTTAATAATAATCCTGAGCTAAAAGGCCAAATAGTTTATAATTGATATAAGCCTTTCTATGTGTCTTTGGGACTAAACAGCTGCAGGACAAGCAGGGACAGAAACTTAATCTAGAGTTAACTCTTTGACATTTTTTTTCTTGGTAACTCTAAGTTTTGTGTTTCTCTTCTACCATCAGCAGAAATTAAATTTCTTCAGATTGTGATCAGGATTATGTCAATATTTAGTGAATCAAACTTGATTTTTATTATTGAAACAACCTTAATTTTTTGATCAGTGTCACATATTGTTCTTAACAATTATCTATGAATTACATGTATTTACTTTCAAATAACTTTTAAACCAACTTCTTCCTTAGAATTTTCATAGTCAATTTTTGAATCTCCATATTTTCTTGACTATCATGTGTGAATGGTATTGCTGTCTCCTTTTTTCTTGTGCTTAAGTTGGTATTTTGTGATGTTTATGGATCTATCTGTCTATGTAAATATCAAGGCTGTCAATGTGATTTTTTTCTAATTCTTTGGTGTATGTATAATCTTTCTGAAGCTCTGCAGCATATTTTTAAAACCTCTGATGAAGCAACATGTTATATCAAGGTCTAGTTCCATTGTAATTAAAATAAATAAATATCACACATGAATTACTAGATATTCCGATTGATCTATATATAAATAATACTTAAAGACAGGAAATATTGAGAAATTATTTTTCAAGGTAACATGAATGGAATTTTTAATTGTCAGTTTCTTATTACATGTGGAACATCAGCTGGGGTTAGATTTATTGATTCCTGGGAATTTGCATTGCAGTAGGTATCTATCTGACCTTTAAATGACCCCATTTTCAAGTTGTCTTTAAAAGTACTCTCTCCACCTCAGCCCAACTGATCCTTCATGTTTCCATGTGCCCACCTTCCCCCAGTCAATTTATGAAATCTCTTCTATTTCTCCTTTCCAGAGATATCTATGTGTATCCCTTGACCTCTCCTTGTTACATAGCCTCTTCAGGTCTGTGGGTGTTAGCATGATTATCCTTCACTTTGTAGCTGTATCCACTTATAAGTTTGCTTATACAATTTTTGTCTTTCTGTGTCTCGGTTATGTCACCCAAGATTTTTTTTTCTTGCTACAATAATTTGTCTTTGAATTTTATGATGTCAATGTCTTAAACAGCTGAGTAATACTCCATTGTCTAAAAGAAATGTATTTTCTTTATCCATTCTACAGCTAAAGAACATCTAGGTTATTTTCAGTTTCTGGCTACTAATAATAAAGCGGCTGTGAATATAGTTGAACATGTGTCCTTGTGATATTAATGGGAATCCTTTCGGTATATACACAAGAGTGGTATACCTTGGTCTTGAGGTAGATTGAGTCCCAATTATCTGAGGAACACCATAATGATTTCCATAGTGTCTTGTACAAGTTTGCACTCCTACTCACAATGGAAAAGTATTCCAACTGCTCAGCATAATGAGCTGTTACTTGTACTATTTATCTTAGCCATTATGAGAGATTTAAGATGGATTTGGAATCTCAAAGTAACTTTGATATGTATTTTTCTGTTGTCTAATATTTCTTTAGTCTTTCTTAGCCACTTGAGCCTCTTCTGGTGAAAAATTCTGTTTTGATCTATACCCCAGGTTTTTATTCATATTTTATGTCTAGTTTCTTGAGTTCTTTATATATTTTAGCTATCAGACCTTTGTCAGAACTGAGGATAGTGAAGATCTTTTCCTATTCTGCAGGCTACTGCTTTGTCCTAATGGAAGTGTCAGCCAAGACTCCTAGGAAAAATGAATAATTGACCTAAACTGACTACTTCCTTTGACCAGGCAAGAGTGCCATGGGGGTACTGGTACACTGACTTAAGCACATAACCTTCAACTACTGTCTGTCTAGCTTATGGAATGTACTCAGGTAAATGTGACACAGAGTTTGTGTGAGTCCTAATCAATGACTGGTTCAGAGTGCCAGGATCCAGAGGTTACATGGCCCAGATACCTAGGATAGAATTAAACACTGCTGGAAAAAATGCCAATGTAATGATGCCTAAAAATATTATTTTATGCTTGTAGATTAGTGCCTTGCCCAATAGGTTTCAGGTAAACTTCATCCAGAAACTAGGGGAAACAGATTCAGAGACTCACAATAACATTAGGTTGACCTTGGGGAATTCCATGTAAGAGAGTGTGGACAGTTTGTAGCACCCAGTGGGGTCAAGGAAATTGCAAATATTACACAGAATCAACTAACCTGGGTTCATAAGAGCTCACAGAGACTGAAACTACAACCAGAGAGCCAATGTAGAGTAGGCCTTCTGCATATATGCAACTGTTGTATAGTTTGGTCTTTTTATGGATCTCCTATCAGGGAAGCAAGAGCTGTCTTTGACTTTTTGCTGGCATTTGGGAGCCTATTCCTCATAATTGTTTGCCTTCCTCAGTATAATACAAGGTGAAGTTCTAAGTCTTATTACAATTTGATATTCCATGCTTCGTCATTATCAATGGTAGGCCTGCCATTTTCTAAAGAGAAATGGGGGAGAAGAAGGTGTTGGAGGGGGAGTAGGGGTAGAACTTGAGAGGGGGTATGAAGGGGAAATAGTTGTCTGCATGTAAAATAAATAAAGAATAAAATCTAATACAAAAAACAAAACAAAACAAAAAAGTGAACCAGTAAAACCAAAAGGTAAAGCCTATTTGAGCTATGGATTAACAGTAATTTGTCTAGCAGCCATCAATCTAAGTCTTCAAATGCTGTTTAAAAGGAAGGAATAAAATTTAATTATGAGCTATCAAATTATACAAATGCCTCCCAAATTAAGACCAAGGAGAGATATTATAAGTAACAAAAAATTTAAGCTATTGAGAAAAGTCTATAAGAGTAGGTTAGATATGAAAATGACATAAACACAGATGATGCATACATTCTGAAAGTATTATAATATATTTGAAGCTCTGAATAAACTAAGAAATCAAACCATAGTAATGAACACATATCAAAGTGTTAAGACTATCAATTCCCAGAGGACTAACCTGTGAACTAACAGCAGGATTCCTAACATGTTCAGGAGATGTGATGGAATAATACATCATGGACAATAAATATTTAAAGAAATGAATAGTCAATGCTAGAACAAGAAACCAGAATATATGCAATAGTTTAGAATGAGCCACAAATCTGCAATGTTTAAACAATGATGAATTTTGCCAAAAATAAAAAAGAATGCACTTGTACAACTTTTCAAAACACATTTCAAATTATAGTCACACCAGGAAACTCAAGGTTAGACAAACCCCTATACACACTTCCTCTAAGGTCATGTGCCTTGATGGGCACATATAGTGGAGCTTCTGGTGCCTTATTCAGAAAAATTTTTATGCAACTGTACTGATTTAACTCTCAACATTTGATGTCACCATACTTTTTATTTAAATTTGTTCATTGATAATATCTGCAATTGTTGATGACCTCTGATAACTATACCTGACTTCTTAGTTCTCTCCTCCTCATATTGTCCCCAACAGGTGTCCCGTTCTACAATTATGTATTTTTTCTACTTATCTGTGCACTGGGTTTAACCATAGCAATCTGTGTGCCCGTTGGTTTGCAATTATGCCTGGGGAATGATGAGAACATCAGTAAATCACAAGGACAGAAAATATCTGGCCTTGCTCCAAAATCATCAGGAACTGACAGTTCAGTAAGGAGGTTCAGACTACATAGACTACCAATTGATTACAATTGACTTCTGACTATTATCTCTGGGGGACCCACAGTAGGGAACCTTGAAATCATGATTGCATTGATGTCATGTTAACAAAATAGCACATGAGAGCACTTCTTATTTTTTCAGATTTCTTTCATTCTTCACCCTTCCTCATAGTCCAAATCACCATTATTTCATAAGTGAATTGAAATCTACCCAGCACCTGTGCTCATCTGCACACAAACAAATAATGTTACAGAAATTCTTGAGGACTTCTTGCCAAAGTATATAAGTAAACTCTAAAATAAGTACTTACTACTCTTGTGATTTCTCATAACACAATTTTAATTAAATTTTTGTAATTCAATTAAATTTCTTCTAAGCCATGTGTCTTTGAAGAAGAGGCACACTGGAGGGTGATGGTATACTTCCTTAGCTAAAGGAGCACAAAGCCAAGACAGAGGATTTGAATTCAATCCCCAAACTTCACATATTAGAATAAGAAACCAACTTCCACTAGTTGATTTTGGAGGTGATTAAAATTGATAGATTTTATTTGAGTCTCAGAAGAGACTTTAGACTTTTAAACTGCATTGGTTGAGATTGTGGAGGACTATGGGGGCTGAAGTTGGACTAAGTCTTTTGCATTATCATATTGCCAGAGCCTATACCAACTCGCTTTTGGAATATAGTGGTTTGGATGAAAATGTCTAGCATAGTATAGTCTCATATATTTCAAAATTTAGTCTGTAATTAGTAGAATTATTCAAAATATGGAAGCTATAGCATAGTTGTAGGAGGTGTGACTCTAGAGGGAAGCTTTGAGCTTTCAAAAGTCCACGTCATTTCTGGTTAGCTCTGTCTCTGTGACTTTTACTTATGGGCAGTATGTAAGCTCTCAAGCACTGCTCCATTCATTCCATTCCTATCTTTCTGCTGCCATGCTGCCTGCCAAAATAACATTGAATTCAATCCTATGGAACTGTAATATCCCAAAATAATTGCTCTCTTTTCCATATTGCCTTGGTCATTGTTGCTTTGTTATGGCAATAGAATAGTATCTAAGAAAGTGAGAGAAGAATTTGAAGAAGTTGTGTTTATCTAAGCATACCATAAATAAGCTATATATACATACTTTAAAAGACTATTCCAGATTATTCTTTCCCAATCTATCAGCACATCTGAATAAAAATTTTGTGAATAAGGCACCAAAACCTCCATCATATGTACCCATCAAGGTACATGATCAGACATGAGCCATGCTTCCCTGTAGTCATCTGATTTCTGAAAAAAAAAACAGTGGAAGTATTTTCATGTTTTGTTAGATAATTGGTGACAGCCTATTTAGCCTATTGAATAAATATACAGATTGATCATAACCACTATCTCATAAATATTAGGGCATGATATTAAAGAAATTATGGCTTTAAGATACAGGCACAAACAAGATTTTCAAATTATTATAAACATGTAAACATATGGTTTTATTCCATAAATGAAATACATTATCAAATGGTACATAGCATGATTACTATATATAATATTACTTGTAATATATATTATATTTTCAAAACTTATAATATATATAAAATATTTTCAAATATACATGAAATATTTTCAATATATGTCTGCCTAACTAACCTTGGCAGTTACATTACTTCATCATACAATGTAAAATAACGATCATTCGAATAAACTGATGGAAGTACATTTAAAAAATTATAAACACTTTGTTCTTTCAGTTAAGGAGTTAAAAAAAGGATATTCTTAATTTATATGAATATTAAGGAGTTAATTACAAAGGTTATCTTAAATTGAGACAGCTAAAATTACGATTTTGCTTTTTAATTGTTTTGATTTCTAAGAATATGTAGATTTTTAAAGTTTCTTCAGTATCTTTTGTTATGAAATTAAAATTAACATTGCCATATAATGCTAAACATAGATTTTTAAAAAGTGATATTCATAAGTAATTAGAATAATGTATTGTTAATTATTTAGTGATTAATAATAATCTAGTGTTTGCATAGTGTTGGGAGCACTGATAATATTCAGTTAGTTTTTGTTATTACCCTGTTTGTATCATTCTCTAATCCTCAGACACAAAAAGGTTTATTATGCTGAAAGATTATTATTTCTAAGTTGCAAATCTATTAAGTGTTATACTTTTGAATGTATATTAACAATAGTTACTTTATAGCCATACATTAATATAAGCAAATATCTTGAAGAAATGAAATTGTAGGATTTAATTTCTAGTTGAAAGTTGGCTAAATTATTGTATAATCTGAAATTTCTTTTTGCATAAGAATTCTAAATATTGTTCCTGAATTTACATGCAATTTATCTGCTTCTTTATGGCATTCTTAATGTCTTTATTTCTCAGTGTATAGATGGCTGGATTCAGGAAAGGTGTGATGACTGTATAAAACACAGCAAGAAACTTGTCCACCCAAGTGATGCTGACTGGCCACAGATAGAT
>LOEQ01006404.1:85208-100027 GCA_001685075.1 Bramus lutescens | reverse complement strand
TGAAGCGGAGGTGGGTTTGAGGTCTCGTAGATGCCCAAGCCACACCCAGCGAGACAGACCACTTCCTGTGGCCCATGAGTGAAGTTGTGAGAACTCTCAGCTCCCTCTCCAGCACCATGTCTGCCTGCACGCTTCCACACTCCCAGCTGCCATGCTATCGCCATAATGGACTAAACCCCTGAAACTGTAAGCAGTCACCTCATTTAAATGTTTTCCTTTAGAAGAGTTGCCTTGGCCGTGGTGTCTTCTCACAGCACTAGAAACCTAACTGAGATAGAATGTGGCCCCAGGGATTGGGGTACTGCTGTGAAAGGTCTGACCATGGTTGTGTTGGGAGAAATCTGGACTTTGGGACTTTGGGTTAGGAAAGCAGTGGAGTGCTTTAAGCACTGCTTAATGGTCCATACCCGTAGAAGCTTGGAAGACAGCGTTGCTAAGAGTGATTTGAACTGTGGGGGCTGGCTCAAGAGGTTTCAGAAGAGAAGAATTTTAGTGTGTTGCTTAGAAATTATTCTTGTGAGGGCTCGTGAAGAATGTGACTGCTTTTTGCCCTTGTCCAAAAAGTCTGCCTGAGGCTAAAGTGAAGAGTTTTGGATTAATTCCCTTAGCAGAGGAAATCTCAAAACAGCGTAGTATAAACTGTGTGATTACTAGCATTAATCCTAATGAAGATATATAATGAAAAGGAGCAAGCTGAGCAAAGTAAAGTATTTGAGGAGAAAAGGAGCACCAGGAAGTGGAATGGAGCTAAATCCTGTGTTCAAGGAGATAAACAGATTAAGAAATAGAATAAAGGGGGTGATGACTTCTGAGCAAGTTCCACACAGATAAATTCCCATCTTTTGAAAAGGAATTAATGAAAAATCTTAGAGCTAGGTGTGCTGGTGCACACCTTTAATCCCAGCACTCTGAAAGCAGAGGCTGGTGGATCTCTGAGTTTGAGGCCAGCCTGGTCTATAGAGCGAGCTTCAGAATAGCCAGGGTTTGGCAGTAAAGGAAATCATCAAAACCAGACAGCTGGTGCCGATGTAATTGAATGAGGGGCCATGCTCCAGCCCCAGGAAGCCGCAGAACGTGGCATCTTTGGCCATGTGGTTTTGGCTTTAAGAGCAGAAGAAAGGACTATGGGATATTACTCCTCTACTAAGAAAGGCTTAGGCATGTGCCAGGGATGTTTCTGAATGGAGGCCTAGAGAGCCATTTTGTGAATCTGTGCAGTTGAAGCCTGGATTTCCTTGGAGACCCCAAGATGCTGGAGTTGACCAAGTCGTGAGATACCTGCTAACAGGCAGTAGAAAAAGTGTGTTGCAGTCAGCAAAGCTGAGAGGATTTGGAGTCTTGAAGAGCACTTTGATGTCAAACATGGAGATGCAAAGTTTGGAGCTGGCCCAGCTGACCTCTGGTCTCGCTTCAGTCCAGGATTTTCTTACTGTGCTCCCGTTCTTATGTTTCAGAATGGTAATGTAGGTTCTGTGCCATTGTATGTTGGAAGTATATGATCTGCTTTTTGCTTTTGCTTTTATGGTTAAGAGATTGTATGAATCTCAGAAGAGACTTTGAACTTCATACTTTTAAAAAGTTTGATACTGTTATATGAGACTATGGAGACTTTTGAAGTTGAACTGAATGCATTTTTGATTTATGATATGACTACAAGCCTTTGGGGGCCAGGGAGTGAAATATGGTGGCTTGAAAAAAATGGCCCCCAAAGGAAGTGGCATTATTAGGAGATGGGGCCTTGCTGGAGGAAGTGTGTCACTGTAGGGGCGGGCTTTGAGGTCTTCTATGCTCAAGCTGTACCCGGTGTGGCTCACAGTTGCTTCCGCTGTCTGTGCATCAAGATATAGAACTCTCAGGGGCTTCTCCGGCACCATGCCTGCCTGCACACCACCATGTCCCACCATGTTGATAGTGGAGTAAACCTCTGAGAATGTAAGCCACCCAAATTAAATGTTTTCTCCTATGAGAGTTGCCATGGTCAATGGTGTCTCTTCACAGCAATGGAAGCCCTAACTAAGGCAGGCTGTATCCCCTCAGACCAGGAGTTAAGGTAATCCCTTCCATCCTTAAGGTACTTTTATCTGGCTTTTTATAACAGCAAGAACACCAAAAAAAGAATATATTACTGATACATTTCCTACACTCGATATAATCTCATTAATTATTCTGTCTTTAATAGTTATAAAATTACACCTCTGGAGTTTTAATTTGCAATTCCTTGATTATTAATGATACTGAGCATGCTTTTCTATTTCTGCAGCTATGCACACCCCTGAAGATTGCTTGCTCTTGGCTTTTGCTTGTTGCTCTCTTTATGTAGGATTTCAGTAGCTCTTAAGGTGTAGATCGCAAATACATTTCTGTCTTCACTGGTGTACTGACTTAATGATGCTGTTCTTCTGAAACTACTTGTATGTAAACATATACAAACATAGCGATCTTTTCCTTTTCCTGTGGAAGACTCTCTCCTTCATATTTACATGTCAGAAGGGTAGTCTATAGTGGTTTCATCGTCAAGTGTGTAGTCTGGGTTTCATTTTACCTTAGAGTTGTGTTTGTTTGCACTTTGCTTTTTGGCTTGTTGTTTGCATGACATTACTAATAGGTCTGTCACCTACTGCTTGTAGGTGCCCTCTCCCAAACTCAGCTACCAACTGCACGTGAGCTTTATCAACTTTGCTGTCACAGCCACTGCTGCTACAGTACTGTTTTTATGGTATAACTGATGTTGTGACGAGTGCGGTGGTACGCAGAGAAATAAATTTCCGAATCTCCAGGTCGCATCTGTTACCTTTCATGGTGTAAGAGATTTTGCTAATGAGATCAAATGAAGGACCAACCTTGTGATAGGAGATTGTCTGGGATCATCCAGGCAGATTCAAGCTCATCTAACACACAGGAAATCCACTGTGGCCAGTTCGGAGGTGGTGCCATCACAGAAGAACAGTGAGGACCAGGGAAGGTTGTCCCTTAGGAAGATGGAAGGAAGAGTCACCATCTGGGAATGAGGCCAAGAAAAGAGGTGTTGTGGTTGCTCCCAGAAGGGTCACCACTCTCTGGCTTCCAGAGGTAACCGAGCCATGCTGGGTTTCTAATCCACAGAACCCATAAGGGAATGTGTTTGTATGGTTCTCAATCTTTAATTTGATGGTAATTTATTACAGCAGCCATAGAAAACTAATACAAACTAATAGTTTTCTTCTACCATATTTTAAATTGTTTTGTCCCTTTAATCTTTCATTATTTGCAGAATATATTTATCAAATTGTTGAAATATGCTTTTGCTTAGAATTGAATTAAATTCTATCAAACTTCGTAAAAAATGCTATCTTTGCTAATATTACCTTTTCATTTCGTAAATCTGAAATAATGGTTAATCTTTTGTGTCAACTTGATCAGGACATGAAGTGCTCAGGTGCCTGGTTAAATATTTTCTAGGTGTTCCACAAGAGCCTTTTTTGAGGAAGAGCATCATGTAAATTGGAATACTGGCTAAGGCAGAGGCCCGTCTCTGATGTAAATGAGTGTGCTTCATGACCTAAAATGGCCTAGCTTCCTTAGAACAAGTCAGAATGCTTGCCTTATATTGCTCTTTTGTTGGGGTCCTAGCTGTTTTCCTGTTCTCAGACACAGATCGAAAGACAAACTCTTTCTGGGCTGAGTCCAACTTGCCATGGGCGATCCATACTCTTGCTTTTGATATCTTGGGGGCTGGCCCTGGCTGTCAGTCTTACTGTGTCTCCATTTTACCAATTCATTCTGCAGCTCTGGAAAATTTATATCTCTAATCATATGATTTAAATAAAAGTCTCTAATCACATGATCCAAATACGCAAAACCAGCTTTTTGTTGGCAGGGCACTGGGTGCTAACCCTGGAGCTCTGCCCATGCTGGACAGCACTCTCCCTTAAGCCGGATCTTCTTCACATGCGCAAACCCTTTTCTATGCCATTTTCTACCTTTCAACATATCGGTCTTTTACATTTTGATTAGATGTGTTCTTGAGAACCTTATAGGATGCATTGATACTATAAACATAAATATCCTTTTCATTCCATCATTTAATGCTTGAGCATATACATATAATACGAATGCAATCTAAATCATTGAATTCCTTTTCAGAAACAGCTAACCTTTGTTAATTGCTTCTAATACTTTGTTTTCTTCAATTTAGTACATAGACTATTGGGTCAGCCGATGTTGACTATTGTGTTTCTACTTCCTAATCCTTCTGTGCTCTATCCCCACACTTCCACACATGCTCACACAATTGCAAACATAGGCTATGTGATTTATGGGAATGACTTAGCAATCACGTCGCCCACAGTGAGCCAGCAAGGGTGCCCTGCTTCATGTGGTCAGTTTTGTTCCAAGCACCTTCTTTTATAGAGTCAAACATCCTTCAGACCATGTCCTCCAAGGCATTCATCCACATAGAGGATGGAAAAGGACCTGGTGGCTTTCATGGGTTGCTCTCTACCTCAGATCTGGTGGCACACATCACCTTCTCCACACTTAAGGAGCTATGTAAGTCAGCCACTTGATTCTGGATCGCTGCAAAAGAGATTGAGGGAAAAAAAATATGCTGTTCCCAGGGCATGGAGGAAGAGGAAAAGGAGGAGGAGGAGGAGGAGGAGGAGGAGGAGGAGGAGAGAAAAGATCCTGACAAACGCATAGAAATCACAATATTCAAGGTTTTTTATTCGTTTTTGGTTGGTTGATTTTGGAGGGTTTTTTGTTTGTTTGTTTGCTTGCTTGCTTGTTTGCTTGTTTTTTAAGAAAACCACTTGAAATCCAAAGTACTCGGTAAAAGCATGTGTTTCCATTGTTTTGCATGCAGTGTAAGTCAGGAATGTTGATGCAATTTCAAACAGTCCTCAGAGCCTGTAACAACATAAAATAAGAATCGTTTTTAAAAATTAGCCTAGCTTTGCTCAAAATCATCCTCTGAAGTTATATTAACAGTCTGCATTTCTATCAGCTAAAGCCAGACTTTTAGCTGCACATCACTCAGGGCTGGTGAGAGAACCGGTTTGCAGGGGTAGGGGTGGGACGAGAACCGTACTAGCTGCCCCTGCCCCACTGCAAAGCTAATGGAAACACCTTTGCTTTCTTTGGTAAGCTAGGTAACAATAGAACCGGCAGGAACAGTGTTCCTGGAAGACCAGGATTCCGTAGGAGTGGAAGGAGGAAGGAGGCGGGTGTGGGGTGGAGGAAGTGAGGGGGAGGCACTGGGATGGCCTGGCTCTTTCAGTTCCTTCTTGAAAGAAACTTCCTTTCAGAGTTCAGATTCCCAGAACCCAGCAAATGCTAGGCGGCCACACGAGCCCCCTCAGAATCCCGGAGCTCAGGTGATAGAGACAGGATGGGGGTGGGGATTCCTGGACCGAGCTGTCCCGCTATACTACCTGAACTGGTGAGCACTGGGCTCAAGCAATAGACCCTGCCTCAACATATAAGACGGAGAGCCATCTGGGAAGTCTCTACGTTAACCTTGGACCTCCACATGCACATACACCTACATGCAAACATGATTGTGCACATGTATCCTGCCACACACATCTCCAGAAGGAGGAGAGGGAGAAACCCCTATGACTTTGACTCAGCTCCTTGGTCATTGTGTGGATACTCAATTTTATTAACACCAAATCACAATATTTGGAAGAATAAATTATCCTTCACTCCTGTTTCCAACATCCTCTTGGGAATCTGTCCCCTGCTGTCCCTCTGCAGTGTGCAGCCTTTGCCTTGCTTTAACAGGTTTGCCTCACACTGATCAACCTGAGAGCAAGGATCCTCAGGAAATGCTCTGCCTTCCTCACCCCATTCCCAGCTGCACCTGGCTCCACCCCCCCCCCAAAGCTGTCAAAGGCACAGCAGTCCTGGGCCTGGATCCTTTCACCAGATGGGCTACGATGTCATACCCCAAGCCCGTGCTCTGGCCTCCTTCTAAGTCTTACTGGAGGCTTCAGACAAAACACAGACTCCAAATCTGTTTGAAAATCGCCTGCTCCAGCGGAAGACCTGAGCATCCTTGGGCAGGCAGTGCTGGCTGTTGTCAGTTTTGGAGGCTCTAGGAGGTGTGTGGGAAGGAGAGGCCAGGGATGTAGCCTGCTTCCATTCCACTAGTCAAACAGTGTTCTCTGCCAAAACCTGAAGGCCTGGGGTCCTCCAGGGGATCTCCGTCTTCACTCTGGAAGCCCTCCGTGCTCCATGAGCCTAGGCTCCCCAGGGATATCCTGGACCCTCCAAGACTTGGCCTCGTGTACAGGGGAACTCCAGACTCGAGTTAGCCAAGGCCTGAGTCGTCTTGCCAGAAAGAACGTTCTGTGGACCCAGCACTTTGCACAGTTTGTCCTGTGGGTAAAAATGATTATCCAGAAATGAAACTAAGCTTTCTAATCATACAAAGGAATATCACGGATTCTCTTCTAAAAAGAAAGCCATGGTTGCGTCCTGAAATTAGGACCTGAATTTTGATTTCAGTCAGACATTTCAAATGAAATAGCCCACTCTGAACCTCTAGTGGACCAAACTCTGCAAGATGCAGGCAAATAAAAACAAAACCACCAGCTAACAAAACATTTATAAGAACGACCATTCCTCACACCACACTCTTCTTCACTGCTAGAAGGAAAACATGGAAGGCCTGAGGGCTTTCCAGTCAGTTCTGCACAGCTACGGTCTTCACACAAGCCTGAAAACCTCTTGGTGGCTACTCCTGCTGCTCAGCTGGATGGGTCATTGCTTCACCTGGAAATCTAGAGCAGGAGAGCACACTTGTCTCATTTTCTTTCTCTCTTATTCTGTTAAATCTCCTCTTTCTGTTCTCAGAATTCTGAGTCCCTCAGGAATGGAGGTAAGGAGAGACAAGGGACCATGTTTGAATGGCTGAGATGTCACCCCTGAGAAAACCCTGAGTGCAGCCATGTGGTAGCACTGATTTTTGCTGAGTGAGAGAGTGGCCCAATGATACCCCCACGGCATCTCTCAGCTTACAGCCTCCTCTGTGCCAAGTGTGGCTTGTGGGCTGTTACGACTCTCCTGATAGTTTTCAAGTACACAGATCAGTTTATCTTATGGGGTCATGCTGTTTATCCAGACAGTTTCTTTAGGGTGGCAATGAAATTCAATACTGGTCCATCTCATCAGCTACCCATGTGTCTATCATGTAGTTCATGAAAACCCAGACACACACACACACACACACACACACACACACACACTACATTCCTGTCTCATAGAGTCTATGGTTGAAGTTCCACTAAAAGCTGATTCAGAACCCCAAATTCTAAGTCAAATAGGACATAGGATTCATTACAAATGGCTGATTAAATAATGCAATATTGCAGAACATATAAAACTATTTTTTCAAATGTTCTATGTAAAGTTATTTCATACTTAAAGAAAAGTTGCTAAAATGCTAAAAAGAACTCCTGTGCACATTTCATCAAGAGTCCCTCAGTGTTTAAAATAAGCATTGTATGTGCATATATGTATGTGTGTGTGTGTATAAATAGGCTCCTGAATAATTTGAGAGTTGGTTACAGATTCATTGTCCACTAACTGCTAAGTCTCTGGATGTATATTTCATAAAATAAGAATTTTCTCCTTTGTAAACAGATTAATTATAGTATTTGAAAAAATTTTTTTATCTAATCCACAAACCTTGTAAAACTTTGGTCAAATATCTAATAAATGTTTCTCTCTAAGATCCAGTTCAAGGCCACACAGCACGACTTCATTCAGTCTCATCACAGCTTCTCTCATTCTCTTTTATCTAAAATCATTCTCCAGGTACGGGGAAACAGCCCGTGTGCACGCATGAGGGCCCGAGCTCCATAGCCAACACGCATGTAAAAAGCTGGGCAGGGTGGCATGCACCTGCAGCTCCACTACTGGGGAGGCAAAGACAAGAGGATCCCTGCTATTTATTGACCAGCCAGACGAGAGGATTTAGTGAACTCTAAGTTCCAGTGAGAGTTTATGTTTCAAAAATTAGGATGTAAGGCTCCTGAGGAACAGTATCTCGGGGTTACACCTGGCTTCCATTCGCATGTACACAGAAACACATGTGTGCAAACACACACATACACACACACACACAGAACACACCCTGTTTCACTCTGTCTTCTATAACCTTGACATTTTGATGGATGGAAGCACACTGCTTTACACAGCAGGTCCAAAGCTTGCTATGGTAGATATCCTTGTGCTGGTATCGAGCTTGGCGTCTATGGAGGAATTCTACAGAAGCGTAATGCCCTTCTGCATGCACAGAACAGCCGGCTGCTTGGCCTGTTTACAGGAGGGTTAACTCTGAACGCTTGCGTTTGTGTTGCCTGGCTTCTTCAGCAGAGTCAGTATTCTTTCTTCATAATTAACGTTACGTAGAGAGATACTTTGACGTGAAGTACCTTATCTCTTGTCAAATTTTTACATGATAGTTTTAGGGTCCAATCCTGAAAAAAGTTGCCAACTCACAGTAAATTCATATATTTAAATGTTTCACTTAAATATATTTTTAACTGCCACAGAAGAACACAAAAATTATAAAAAGTCATTTTAAACCTTAAAGATATTTGATGGGAAAAAATAAATTGCTACCAAGATTGAGAGTCTGTTTTACAGGAGTGTTGTAGATGGTGAGAATAGAATCCAGAAAATGGCTCTTTGAAAACTAAGGCCAAATTACTGTCAAGATAACTTTCTCTGTCCAGAAAAAAGTGTACGTGAGTTCAGAGCCAGGCAAGGTGGCTGTCTTCAATGCCATGCAGGCAGACATCATCTTGAAGACATGGCTGAGAGTTCTACATTCAGATCAGTAGGCAGAGCATTTGGAACCCCAAAGCCCACCCCCAGTGACATACTTCCTCCAACAAGGCCAGGCCTTCTAATCTGTCTCAATTAACATCATTCCTAATGACCAAGCATTCAAATCTATAAGCCTCTAGAGACCATTCCTATTCAGACCTCCACAGTGGCACACATAGAATCTGAGGATTTGGGGGGTGCAGGCAAGGGACTTGGGATCTGGTGTTCATCTTTGGCTACTAAGTTGGTTTGATGTCAGCGTGGGCCACATGAGAGCCTATCTCAAAAACCATGCAAAAATATAAACATTTAAGACAAGAAAATATTGATCACCTTTATAGCAAGTCTCTCATTTTTCAAATACCTCAGTGACTTGACGTCGTGAGGAGACCCCTAAACTGCCCTCTGTGCTCTTGAACTTGTGGTGAAGATATTCTGTTCCTTACTCAAACACTCATTCTGGACATCATGTGGGGGGTTGTATAGGTGCGGACATCTCCAAGCCAGTGAACCCTTTAAATATGGACCTGGGAGTCAGAGGGATTAAAACTATATGATATATGAAAAAAAGACAAACATAAGAGGAGGAATGAGTTGGAGCTTAAATTTGGATCATGAGATGGCTCACTGAGGCCCATGCCACCGAGTCTGAACCCGAGTTCAAGCACAAGGACCCACAGAGGAGAGATCCAATTCCTGGAAGTTGTCCTCTGACCCACATGTGCACGGCATGCGCCACACACACACACACACACACACACACACAAACATACATACATACATAAATAAACAATTTAAAAGCAAAGAAACTTCTTGAACAAACTTTTACAAGGTCCATAGATTAGATAATAGAATTATACAAATGCTTATTTTCTGACATTATAATTAAACTGTGGTTATGTAAGACTATTTATTGTCTTTCATATATTTTATGAAATATATATTGGGGCATTGAGCAATTAAGGGGCACTGTACCTATAGTTGACTCTCTAATTATTCAGGAGAAATGTGTGTGTGTGTGTGTGTGTGTGTGTGTGCATGATAATGTATGATGCTCATACCTAACACTGGGAACCTCTGACCCAGCCTAAGGTCCGAATTAGAATGAGTGCCAAAGTCCACTATACCCCAAATAAAATGAAGCAACAGACCCCTCTGCTGACTGCTCTCAGAAGAATATTATTTCTCCAGCCTCTGAAAAGCAATGCAGCTTGGCTGATGACCTAACTTTAGCCTTTGACATAACTGAGCATAGCTCTGAACTTCAGCCTGTCTGGACACTGTGTGCCTGAAGCACAGAGAGACAGCAGACATGTGTGGCTTTATTCCACAAATGTGGAAACGTGTTATTATCCTGCCGTGGACTACAAAACATTTAAAAGGATGAAATTGGAAATAGAACATACAGTGGACAGATACCTCTAAGCAAACGCTGACGACCTGAGACAGTGTACAGAACCCAGCATGCATGGCATAAAAAAGAAAAAAAAAACTAGAAGTAAAATCCTAACCAACGTTTTGTTTCAAACAAAAAGATATTCAGGGTAAAGAGTTGAAATGCCTTTGCATTGTGTGGGAGGGGCTACTGGTATCTGGTAAATTGCATCAAATCAAGAATGCACATGAAATACAAGAGCCGCCACTGGAGGTTAGAAATAGAACACACTGCAGCCACATTCCAGGTAGCTCTTAGCTTTTGTTGGCACATAACAAATTCTTTAGTGGGTTGAACTTAATCTGTTCTTTATCATCTTTGCGGCAGCACTTGTTGCTGTTCCATTTTGATTTTTGCATTTTTCTTTGTTTGTCTAATATTTTCACCAGGAAGTTCCTGGAGTACGTTTTTTTACTGTTACATTGTGATAACTCAGTTTCAGCTGCTGTAACAGAATACCGTAGTACCTTAGACCAGGAGACTTGGGGGATAACAGATGCTTGTCTCACACTTCTGCAGGCTGGAGAGCTGTCTTTGTTTTTTTGTTGTTGTTGTTGTTGTTGTTTTGTGTTTGTGTGTGTGTGCGCGTGCGCGTGCGCGTGCGTGCATTGCACATGCAGGTTGGGCGGTTAGCACCTTCCTTCTGAGCAACCTTGCATGCCTTGCGGTGGGGTTCCAGATGAATGCGCTCTTCCTGGCTTCCATATGGCTTCCTTGTGTCACCCAGTGGATGCAAAGGGCAGGGGAACTCCAGCGTCTTCCTCTGCTTATAAAAGGGGCACTCACACATCTGCAAAGACTCCACCCCTCTGTAATTCCTGTCCAAATCACCACACACCAGGGTCAGGTCTCAGTGCACATTCCTCCCACAGCATGGCAGTTCTGGATGCGGCAAACGTTTGGCTCTTTTACACTCAATTTCTAGCATTTGCTTCTAAATGTTCCTTTAAAAAAGTCACTTGTTTTTTTTTTAAGTGTCTTGTCATTCTTAAAAATCCCTATATCCTTATTTCTACTTTTCAATCACTTTAAATATATTTCTTTGTTCTATCTGACTGGGAGGATAGATTGGATTTTCAGATTTAGGGCTACAAATTCTTTCTGTGGTGTCATTTTTCTGCCTTTTGATAAACTATTTTGATGCAGTTTACTGTTTTGACACAGGTACTCGCTACTTTGTTTTGTTGGGATATGGTCTCAGTCGATAAACTTAGGACAACCCTTCTATCTCCCGATCCAGAGTGCTGAGATTAGAGGCACAAGCCACAAAGCCCAACACGATTTTGAATTTTCCCTCCGGGTGCTACAGTTTCATGTACATGGGCTCAAATAGTGGCACTGCTGCTGTCTGCTCTTACCCTAACACACGCTAACTCGGTTCCTGTCAGCTGTTTTTCTTGACTAAATTACGAAGTGATTTCAGTCAGGGTTTCTGTGAGTCTGCATTATGAAAACTGTAGGAGCGCTCTTTATCCGTAAAATTTTAAACGCGCATTGCTCCCTAGCAACCTCAGGTAACACACAGGCACCATGTGAAACATCTAGACTTATTCATGGATGTGCTCACTACCAGCCGCCTTCAGATCACGATACGGTGTGACCATCCTGGTTTGGCAGGGCCATCTCGCCTGGTGGCATGAGCTGCCGGGAAGGGTAAGGAGGGGAGGAGGGCAGCAGAGGGAGGTGATGCACAGGGCAGGAGCTGACTGCCACGACAGCCGGCATTGGGTAAGCCAAGAGCTTGCCTCTGCACTGTGCCTTTGGGCTTTAGAATCTGAGATGCTTTCTCAGACTCCTCCAGAGAGCAACCCGAACGAACTGCTACCAGAAACTATGAAAGCAATTCAGAATCACTGTGTAACCATATGCAAAACTCAGACTAGAAAATTATAATCTTATAATGAACTAAAGAAAACGGTTGTTGTGGGATATCTGTACACTGTATGAAAATGTATTGCTGTGATTGATATGATAAAAAAATAAAAATCAAATGGCCAATAGCCAGGCAGAAGATATAGGTGGAACTTGCAGCACAGAGAGAGGAAGTAGGAAGAGATAATCGAGGCACAGGGGAGAGGTCAATGAGACATGGAAGGAGTCGGGCATATAGAATAAAAGGTAAAAAGCCATGAGGCAAAATGTAGATTAATATAAATGGGTTAGTTATGTAGCACAAATTCTCATTGGTCTTAATAATAAAAATGCAGAGTCAGATATAGGGGTTAATGCTGAAAGATCAGAGAATCAGAGCAGCCAGTCACTAGTTCTGACCTTTACAGAATCCTAGGACCAAAGTGGTGATCCTGTCCCTACGAATCCTCAGACTGAATGCTGTGAGCTCCTGTCTCCTCCCACCTTATATTCCTCTCTCTGCTCATCCACATCACTCCTGTTTCTACCTCCCTAGTGCCGGGATTAAAGGTTCATGATCTCCAAATACTGGGATTAAAGCTGTGAGCACCACTGCTTGACTCTGTTTCTCTTTTAGACTGGATCAGTCTCAGGTAGTCCAGGGTGGCCTTGAACTCACAGAGATCTGTCTCCCTCTGCCTCCAAAGTGCTGGGATTAAAGGATTAAAGAGACCACTGCCTCACCCGAATGGCTAACTAGTGTGGCTAGCTCTGCTCTCTGATCTTTAGGGAAAGCCTTATTTGTTACAGCACAAACAAAACATTACCACGGGGTTAAAGGAAGTTAGAAGAGCTCATGGGACCTAAACTATAGGTCAAGCTTTCATAATTAATAATAAATCTCCATGTCATTATTTGGAAGCTGGCTGGCGGGACAGAGAAAGACTCATTACATATGATGCCCAACGTGGGGCTCCAATCCCATGGCCCTAAGATTAAGATAATCACTCTCTATTGCCTGAGCCAAGTGAGAGAGAAAAAGACTCATTACACAAAATGGTTGATGACTCGTGGCAGGGTGTTCTAATGTCACAGCAAAGGCATACTTCTAAAAAACAAATCTCGAATCATTGATCTAAAACTTACAGTAGCATCCGGGGAGATGTTTCAGGTCCTCTTTGAACCTAAAACAGTCCTGGGGGTGATGCCTTCTGCTTTGGTTTTCGAATACACTTCAAAGCATTGTTGAAGCCTGCAAGTTACAGGTTCAGGTCTTTGCCAAGGAGCTTGAAAACCTAGGACTAAAAACCCTAGGGAGATCCAAGACACAGCAGGAAAACAGTCTCCTAAGCAGAATTCATGTCCCCTGCAACTGCATGGGGGATCTGTTTTTCTTTCCAGAAAGATTGGGAAATGATTTGGCTGGGGAGAAGAGCTGGCAGTTACCAGGGGTTTTCCCCAGCCAGGTCCTGGAGGAGAAGCTGCAGGGTTGCAGGATATCTTTCTTATACTTTAAGAGATAGCTGACTGCTCTTCCTGGTCTGCCAAGAGCCAGATCCCAGCCTCCACCTAAGCTGACATGTTACTTAATCACTGCCTGTTCTCATCTGAAAATGTGGGATACGGATATGGCCGACTATGTGAGCTCTGAGGACAAAAGAGCAGTTACTACTATTATTTTGCTACAGCATTATTGTTCTTTGTTACAGTTTCAGCCCTCCGGAAGACTGACAGTAAGGAAAGGTTACTTTGTGAGTGGCTTTCTACCCAATGTATCCGATGAGCACTTAAAGTTGTACCAAGCAATTGATTGTCACTAGACTTTGCTTCTTAAATGGGTTTTAAAGCAAGTTCTTTCACCTTTTTTTGATAGACGATGAAAACGAGGGTCAGAGAACTTAAATAATTTCATTGTGGGTGCATAGTGGGCAACCACTTTACAGGGCCCGTAACCTACCCACTCTTAGTGTGAAGTGGTGCCAGTCATCGCTGCCTTGTGAATGAAGATACCGCTGGCTGTTGGACAGAAGGCTGGGCTGGTGCAGTCTGTGGGCATGCTGGCACTGAGGTGTCTCCTCTAGAGCTCTAACTTTCCACATCATTGCAAAGGGAGTTGGGCTGCTCTAACTGCCTGTGTCCGTTGCATCTTGTGTCGTGGCTTCCTTATTCGTGAAATAGAAATGCATAGCTTGCCTTGCCCTGGAAATTCGGAGGATGGAAGAGACTTTTTAAGTGTGTTCTAGTCATCAATTGTCGCCTAGCAATCCACCAAGGCAAAGCTTAAAGCAATAACTGTATTTTGTTTTTATAATGAGTCCAGGGAGGGGTGTTTTACTTAGGATCTCTTATTAAGTTGGTGAGAGAAAAGTTTTCTTAATAACCTATAGCCCAGGTTAGACTCTCACCTTAAGACCCACCTGCCTCAGCCTCCCAAGGAAGTGCTAGGGTATGTATGAGTTATCATGCCCAGCTGCTCCAGTCCTAAATGTCAGCTTTTCTCTCCTAGTTCCCCAGGCATTCAAAGAAATTTTACCTCATAAAACAAATTCAACAAGATATGCAAACAGAAAAACTGATGTCAGATGAAATAATACTGGAAGGAAGAAAAGCTATTTTTTTAAAGATACAATTGATCTCTCAATGGGCTACAGTACAGTTTCCACAGTAAGATTCTTCTTCTTCTTCTTCTTCTTCTTCTTCTTCTTCTTCTTCTTCTTCT
>LOEQ01006404.1:52533-71949 GCA_001685075.1 Bramus lutescens | reverse complement strand
CTCGTGCGTGTAATCTCAGTGAAACCGGCTATACAGGCTCGTGCGTGTAATCTCTGTGAAACCGGCTATACAGGCTCGTGCGTGTAATCTCCGTGAAACCAGCTATACAGGCTCGTGCGTGTAATCTCAGTGCTCAGGCACCCAAACCAGGTGCATTTCAAAACTGAGGTGAACTGTGGCTGTTACTATTGAAGCGCTAACACGATTGTATAGTTTTTGTTTTGCCTGTATACCTATATGTCTGTAAGGGATGTTTGTATATGTGTAGAGGTCTGGAGGTCTGAGCTTAACATCTAGTGCCTTCTGCCATCATTTTCCAACTAAATTATTTGAGGCAAGGCTCTCAGTTGAACTTAAAGTTCACCTATATAAGTGGTCCAGCAAGCTAGTTAGTTCCAGGCACACCCCCCACCCTGTGTCCTACTTATAAGCACAGGCTTCCATGTCCATCAACTTTTACATGGGTAACTAGAGATATGAACTCCAACCCTTAGACCTGAGAAGCAACCACTTGGTCCACCGAACCATCTCCCTTAGGCCCCAAATACAACTGCTTTTGAGGATGGGCTCCTACTCCTTTAATGGAACAGATTACATTTTGTACCTTCCTCTTCTATTAAATTTCAGCATTTCCCCACTTATTTATTTGTTTATGTATGTGCATATATGTGTGTGGACATATGCGTGGCACAGTTCACACATGAAGATCTTGTAGGAGCAGAGTCTATTCTCTCCTATACCATGTGGGTCCCTCAAGTGCTGTCACCTGCAGAGCCACTGTGCCGGACACAGAGTTCACAAATCTCAACACTTCCTGCCATGGCAGCAAAAGAAAGAGAAATTCAAAGAGAAAGAAAATCCTAGCAAAGCAGCAGCTCTCGAAAGCAAAGATCTCAGTGATGCTGTGAGAGCAGGGAACTCGGTGCTACAGTGGCCAGGACCTGGCCGAAGGCCGCTGCTGATCTCCAATGGAAGCTTTAATATGTCCTTGAGCCAGAAAGTTCATAACAGGCTGAGAAAGTGTCCAAAAACAGCCGGAAAAAGGGCAGGCTGGGGGAAAAAGAAAGCAAAACGTAAATCCATCCCTGGTTCTCAAAGAGCTACGCCCTGACAAGTGCCAGAACAGCATTCCCCCAGGAGACACCCAGACGATGTGCCAGACTGGCTATTGGTACACAATGAATATTCCCAAGGTCGGGAAGGGCTCGAGGATTGTGGGGAAAAGGTTCTGAAATAAAGAAACTCTTCAATATTTGGTTGCATCTTTGCAAAATTCAAAAGGCAGTTTTGTTCTGAAATCCCATGCCGCACCTCTACCTAGCAACAGTGGTGACAATCAGACACACCTGTGTGAAGAATCCCGCTCTTGGTTGGGCTGGCGAGTCTCGAAGAAGCACAGGAAGACGTGGCACCTACCCCAGGCAACTGTTCGAGAGCCTGGCATAAACACATGGCAAACCGGCCTCAAGTGTGCCCCAGTCCCAGCCCACCAACACGATGCGACAGCATCCTCACCACGGGTGTGTGATAGGTTTGTCTTGTAGCTGGGGCCCTGGGAAAGAGGGTCAGGCCTGCAGTGCTGACGGTCACTATCTCATTTTCTTCTATGGTAAGAGCTACGGCTTTATCTTTTCTGAACGGCCTCTGAGAAGGCCCATCCCTGCCAGTCTGTTCACAGGCACAGCTCAATGCTGGATATATGAGCCAAGAGCTGGAGAGTCAGAAGTCCTGTCTGGTCTCAGATCCTTCTCAGGATACGTTGCAAAACAGTCACTCCTCTCTACTCTGCTTTCACGTCTGGGAACTGGGGCTAACCCTGTAAGATGGCTAAGCATAAGTGTGCTAACTGTTCAGCGAGCATCCTCACTTGTACTAAACGCTTAAATGATGGTTGCTGTCTTCCCCCATTCGTCTGAACCAGACATTTATGTGTACTCTTCGGTTTCAGAAAAAAATGTGGCTACGTATGGGAGCCATGGAAAAACACTTCTATGCATTTTTCAAAAAGACCCAGAGCTCTCTCTACTCCTTCCTGGATGACTGGTAAACCACGGCTCTAGTAAGCCTTGCTTCTGCCCCCATCACCATGAGTGTTAATGGCAGCCACACCCCCCTAAGAATGGCTGCGTGAAGCCCCTGCTGAGGGACAGTTTCAGTGACTTTGAATGCTAAGAGATAAACTGGAAAGTTTGTGGGATGGGGACCTGGGACCTGCTCTCCTGTTGCATTTCATGTCACTGAACTCAAGGAAATTCCCAGGAGCTGATCAGGCAAGGGCAAGAGATGGCTGTGGGGTAGCAGGTTGTAGGACAGAGAACTCTAGAGACCCCACCTCACAACGGCATGGATGATGCGCTACCAGCACCATATGCTTAGAAGTGCTTGCAACTGTGAGATCTGTGCAGGACGCTTCCCACAATTAAGTAAAGAAAAATATGCAAAATGATAGTTTCTAAAAGAAATGCATACGTGTTTACTTCATACTCTGTCCTGTACAGGCTCAATGTTTTGGCAGCACAAACTTAGGAAACGGTCAGGATACAATTCAGAAAATCTATACATAACTGACTTGAATTTAACAGCTGGGCTCAAAGCTCCGAGTTTACCACTGCCCAGGAGTGCTTTTCGGGCTTTCTTCCTTTCCCCCTTGTGCACACCTTTCTTGAAACTTATTTCTTGATTCTCCAAGGCCAGAGTATCTATAACCAAATCATCAATCACAGCCACAGGTACTGTAGTGGCCTGACAGGCCCACCTTGGCATGGGGTACCCTGGGCAGATCACGGGGGGGAAAGGCAAGTGGTATCTTTGACCTTATATGAGAGCAGTTGTGTGCCTGAGTCTCCACTCAGGGTGGGAAATTCTGAGTAGTGAAACTGCTCTCTCATTTATGTTAAAAGATTAGAGGATTGTTTATGTGGTGAGCCATGTGGTTGCTGGGAATTGAACTCAGGAACTCTGGAAGAGCAGCCAGTGCTCTGAACCACTGAGTCATCTCTCCAGCCCCAACTGCTGCTACATTCTTAGTGGCAGTATGCATATGTGTGTGTCTGTGTGTGCATGTGCATGCACACATGTGTGTTTATGCGAACAGGCATGTGTGTGTGTGCATGAGAGTGTGTGTGTGTGCATGAGAGTGTGTGTGTGTATTTGCTGCACAGGTGTGGCAAAGACATTAAGGACAACCTCAGATATTGTTCACAAGAACCTTATACTTTTGGCTTGACTGTGTTTTGTTCTGATTGGTCTGAAACTTCACCAAGCAGGCCTTGAGAGCTGACCAGTAAGCCCCAGGGATCCCCCCGGGTCCACCCTCTTGCCACCACTCTGACTATAAATGTGCACCTCTGTGTCTGGCTATTTATGTAAGTTTGGGGCGGGGAGGTTGAACTCACTTGCAAGGCAAACACTTTGCAAACTAAACCACCTCCCTAGCCTCTTAATGACATTTTAAGTAAAGTTATGCCACCAAAGAGGTCAGGTGGGAGGTTTAAAGGAAAACTGGAGAACACGACAGGAGAGAGTCGTGCTAGAGGATGGAGAGTGCTTCCCCAGCACCACTGCATCATCGCATGCAAGTCTGCATGAATTCCTCCCGGCACAGGGTATAAATTCCTCAGATCCCCCAGTCAGTCACGCTGCCCTCCCAGAAGATCCAACAAGACAGCTTTTGAGGCAGCCTGAGAAACAGCAATACAAGGCAAGGAATGGACTCTCTATTCCATGTTTGCCTCCCTAGAAGCCTTCCAGAAATAAATACGCAATGAAGAAATGGTTCTGGGGTTTAAGGAGAGTGA
Organism: Bramus lutescens; assembly: GCA_001685075.1. Classification (NCBI taxonomy): domain Eukaryota; kingdom Metazoa; phylum Chordata; class Mammalia; order Rodentia; family Cricetidae; genus Bramus; species Bramus lutescens. The sequence continues at coordinate 68,152 of LOEQ01006404.1, read as the reverse complement.
CGGCCTTAAAATAGCTTGTAAGACCACCAATAGATGGACGTTATTCAGAGCAACCAACTCCTACAACTGCAGACCACAGAAGCGGGCGTGTAAGCGCATCTGTAGACCACAGAAGCGGGCGTGTAAGCACATGTGTAGATCACATAAGCGGGCGTGTAAGCGCATCTGTAGACTGCAGAAGCGGGCGTGTAAGTACATGTGTATGCAGGTGTGTAAGCAGGTATGTGAACAGGTGTGGAAGCAAGTGTATAAACCCATGTTCTCAGGTCCTCCCTGAGTGTTCACATGTGTGCATCCATGTGGCAGGGAACAGACTGTCAGGTGACAGTCATAGCGCCTGTGGTGCCATGTGAGACCTGTGATATTTGTTCCCAATCCCTGGCACAGAACTATGAAACAGCAACTCCCTCTGGGAGTCAGACCGGGCTTTTTCTGTTTTTGGTGACAGGGCTTGCTGGGAATGGAGCTGGTCCATTTAAATTTGCCATTTTTTTTTTTACAGTGTAGAACACAGTTTGAGTAGAGGCATCTGTCCATGTTGTAAATATCACCTGTCGGCACAGAAATAATCAGAATGTTTTCTAGTAGTCTATAAATTCCATCTATCCACTCATTCTAGACTTCAGTAATCCACCCTCTCATTCTCTTGTCTAGCTAAGACTTAAGGTTTTGTTCATCAGAGAGAAAGACATTTTCTCTGTTGTGTTCATATGCTCTGTTCCATCTTCTGTTTAATCCTTGGATTTTCTTCATTGTGGCTGCTTTCGCTCTAACTTTCTCTGGGTTGCCCAGTGTTTAGGTTACTGATGGAGCCCATCTTCTCCCGGACATGCCTTTACAGGCATAAATCCTCCTGTAAGCTTGTTTTAGGCCTCGTCTCTGAGTTTGGGTATATTACATCATCATATTTCATGCATCTCTGAATAATTTTAGCTCCCTATTGTTTCTGCTTTTGCATCGTTATTTACTAGAATGATTCACTGTCTACACTCCTGAGTTAACTTTTCCTTTTGGACTTGATTCTGTTTCTGTTCTTTCCTATTCAGCTAAGGCTTTCCTTCTGCCCTTTGTCATTTGCTGAGGCTTACTTTAAGGCCTCACTCAGGGTCACTCCGGGAGAGGCGTTTGCATTTCCCTGAGCAAACACTGTGTTCTATTGCTGTGGGGGGGTGTTTGATAGGTGTTCAAATCTTTTGTCTCCTGCTTGGATGATTTATCCTCTACTGAGAGGAAGTTGCTGGGGTCCGGTTGTTATTATTGAATTATTCACATTTTCTTCTAATTCTTTTGGTATTTGTTTCATGTACTGGGGATAGGAGGAAGTTACTAGTCCCAGCCTGGTTTCCTTACTCGGAAAGTCTGCTGGCTTTTGCCTGGGATCCATCCCTGAGGCATGGATGTTCTGTCAAGATACCAAGGTGGTGGTCAGAAGGCTCATCTACTCATGCCTGAGAGAATGAGATCATTGCGCAATAGTTACTAAATTAAAAACCATTGCTTCATGCGTATCATCAAAGTTTCTATCAGCATTTAGGTTGGAAAGGTAAATCAGGTCTCTCACATGTGCATGAAAACAAAAGTTGATTAAACTGAGCATGTAGTAGTTGTAACATAATGTCTCAGGCAAACTTGTTCCTCGGGCTGCAGTACACACTGTTAGTGTGCTGTGTTTATTGCGTTGCTGCTGAACCATGGGGAGCCGTCAGCCTCTGGTCACCCTATTCCACCCCTGTAGCACAAAAGTAGTGATAGACCACACGGTGAGCACGGACCTTCCACGAGTTTCACTCACTGCAACAGATGGTGACCAATAGGCTCTGCTTTAACAATGCTAACGTAAGATACTAATCTGTGCACTCTTTCTGTCCAAACTTCTGACAAATGTTTAGCTTCCAAATGGGATCTCAAGAAAGAAAGCAGAAGTTCAAAAAGGTGAGAAGGAAAGAATCTTTAGCACAACCCCAGAAGAGCCCAATGTCCTCATAATACCCCTCATTCTCCTGGGCCTCATCCTGCTCTTCCGGATATGTCTGACCCTTTGATACTGTGACATGACATTGTCACTTACAAAGTTTACACTTGAGTACTACACAATTTTCTCTCTCTCTCTCTCTCTCTCTCTCTCTCTCTCTCATAAAACTGTACGTCAGTTTATTACTTTGTTTTAAATACAGTCTCAGCTATCCTGTGTTCGTGAGCCACTGACCACAGGTTGAGTCTGACTGTGTGACCCTTGGGAAAGTGGATAATGATCGGAGCAAGCAGATTAGGGGAGGGAAGGTGTGGAATCATCTTGACTAGTCAGAAATGATGACCCATGACGACACTAGAGCTCAAGGAAAGCCCAGAAGCAAGCAGGAGGAAGCTGGCACTGTAGCGATGACCAGGGTCAAGGAGACTCATGAAACTTGGACCAGCGTCTGCTGATCCTGAATCACTTGTCTGAGCAGCTCTGCTCATCCCTTCCATCTGTGGGGTGAGCTGGCATGCACCTCGTGTGTCATCACTCACAGGACATTCATTCTGTCCACTGAGCCTCATCCAGTTAGATACCTCCGCAGGCGCTTCTCATCTCTGATAGTTAAGCTTTCTTAAACTGACATATCCCTACAAGTAAAAGAACAAGTAAACCAAAAACAGATGTGGGGGGCATTTCTCACTGGGAAGGGGGTAAGTGTATGGAAAGGAAGGTGTCCTGGAAGACTGGAGGCGGCCATCTTCATCACACCGAAACAGCTCTCCCTCGTGCATCCTCAGACCAATCGTGAATGAAAGGTGAACAGAGTTAGCTGTATTTGGATGAATCTCAAGTTGGATAAGGAAAGCTTTGAACCTTTGCTGTGACCTCCGGTTCCTGATCCTTCAGTGGGTTTTATTTTCTATTTATTTGAGATCTTTGCTCTTCACCAAACTCCAGCTTTCCCTGATATCATTTATAGCCACACAATCAATCAGTCATTTCTGCATCCTATAAACAAAGTTCTCTGTTGACCATGGTGGCACAGGTGAAGCCACCAGTAAATACTAAGATGACTCCAGGTGCCAGGACTGTTGGGAATCACCAGTTCTTTCTTCCACGTGACACAGCCTAGGATACAGGAGGGCCAGAGAGGTGAAGCCACATGTCTGCCATCGCATGAAAGTCTAATCTCCGACACAAGTCCTTGTTCTTTCCAGGACTCCGTGCCACTAACGATGCTGTTTGTTCCAGAATTTCCTGTGATACTCACAGACGTCTTAATCCACTATCTGAGGTTTCCTAGATGGAGGATCTCCTCTCAGAACAAAGTAATTTTGTAAAACTGCCATTAAGAACAGAAAAGCCTGACCATCTGTGATGGTTTGCCCACTCAGATGTCACCAGTCACGTGATCCGCTCCAGAGCACGGCCTGGTAACTCTTGCAGCCAGCTGGCTCCTCGATCTGCCTCAGGCTGGTGTCTTCTCTGATCAGCGGGTTCTCTCCAGAGCTTCCTTGAGATTGCTCGAAGCAACAGGCCTCCACTGCTCAACCTACCCCCACATAAAAAAATGGAATATTTTTTTCCTCATTGCTTCTGCTTCACTCCAGTCACACAGATGACCAGGTTTCATTGATCCCATTTTACAGCTGGAAACATACTTAGAGGCTTTGATTGATTTATCCAAGCGGCTGAGTCATGCCTTGAATCCAGGCTTCCTGGCTTTAGCGCATCCATCCTTTAAGAACCCATGTCTGCGGTCGCCGACTCCGGCAGCCGTGTGGAGATGGTGAGGGAGGCCCAAGGATGGTGGAACGGACTCTGGAACCCCATTTCAGGGCTCTGGCGTCTCTGAATGGATTTATTATTTATTATTCTTGGAATTCACCCTCATCAGTTTCCTTTGTTCACTGCTCGACCTTATGAAAAGAAAAAAATTATTTTCGTCTGTGTTTGCAAGTTTTACGCAACTTTCAATGTCTTTTAGGCAGATTCTTCTGATTATGAACTGGATGTGACCTGAAAAATTGGCAGAAAGTAATGCAGATGCTGGTGATGACAGCAACAACACCCAGGTCTTCCCTGGGATTAGGGTTTCCTTTGAAACTGAGGGTCAGACTAAGAATATCGGAAGACGAATGTTAAAAATCTACCACAAGATGAAAGAATTCCTTACTCCGTGATTGATGGGAGCCTGAGGAATGGACGCCATGTGTTGAGACGGGGCAGAAAGCGTGAGTACAAAGGTATCATGAAAACAAAGAACGCCATGTCCACGTGGGAGAGCGCACAGGGTCCAGGACGTGCAGCTCTGGGCGCCTTCCGCTACACAGGCACCTGAATCTGGGGTTTGCATCGGAAATGCTCTCCGTGGTTAGGTCATTGTTTACATAGCTGCGGAGGGTGGCTTTGTGTGGCTATCCTGAGCGAGCCTGCGCAACTGAAGAAAACATGCACACAAACTTCCAGCATTCCCGAGACGTATCCAAATAAACACGGCGTGACTGCAGCAAGGACGGAGCGTAGGGTCACACCGAGGGAAGCAGGTGCGGCATGAGATTCGGTCAGCCAGAAACTCGCCCTCTCCTGGAGAAGGAGAAAAGGCCAGGAGGTCCGGGGAAACTGACTTGAACCTGGAAGAAAGAGGTGTAACTTCAGAGGGCCCAACAGGAGCGTCTATCTGTGTGGCTCACAGACCACCCTGACTCTGAAAAGAAACTGGAGGAGATCTCCGTGCAGGCGGACAGGTCACACCGTGCTCACTGTGCTGATTCACACACCTGTGGCTGACGAATGTGCGAGGATGCGAGCTTTCAAGAAAATGACTGAAATAACGCCATAACCGTAATAATAGTGAAAGGGACCATCATCCCCTAGCAACATCCCCTCCGATCTAGTTCATTCTTCCTATATTGAAAGTCCCTCCCAGATTTAGAATGAGCTTGACTCATGACCAGGCTTCTCCACTTGTAAGTGTGATTAAACCACTTAATCCCTTCTCAGGCCAGTTTCTTCAAGCGAAAGAAAAACGGTAATTAACCCTATCGAGTTCAGAGGAATGTTAAACAGATGGAAATGAAATTATTTCTAATTTTTTTGTTTCGTTTTTATTTCACTGTGTACATTGCTGTGCCCCAGCCTTTCTTTCCGCTCTCCTGTTTCTTCTAACTTCACACTAATCCTTTCTTCCCATTTTCTGGTCTGCATTTAGCTTCAATACGTACCCAGCCTTTGCAGCAAATCACAGACAGTCGCAAACCTGCTTTGCCCCAAGAGACTCTGGCTCCGAGCTGTGAGTCCTGAGGCCTGTCCAGGGTCAGACCTGTGCACAGGAAGCCAAGCTTCCTCCCTCTGTCCGGCTCAAGTGGCCAGTCAACAGTGTGTGATATCTTAAAGCCCATCTCTTTTGGGTTTGACAGGACTCTGTTCCAACTGAAAATCACCTATTGCTACATAAGGCACCATCAAACCTGGGAAGAGTGGGAGGAATTGTGGTTTCATGGGGTCGCTTTCAAAGACAGACGTCTCTTCTACTGCATCCCTTTCTTTTCAGATAACCCAGGAGGAATGAGATTTCCCAGGAATAAGCTAAGCTCACCTGCCTCCACGTCTTGGTGATGGCTGTTAAAAGGTGTGGCTGCCAGAGACAAGCTGCTCACCCCTGCCGTGTTATACTCAGTGCCTGGCAAAGGTCCAAGTCGAATCCTCTCAAACCCCCTTCTTCCCCTTCATAATTGAAAGAAGTAAGCCGTGTCTGAGGAGCCACACGAAACACCATTAAATGAATCTAAATAATGATATCTCCTCAAACAACCTGGTATTTCCCACGGTCGGTGCACTGTAGAGAGACAGGAGCGGTCGATAAGCAAGGTGCACACCCTTGCACTCAGCACAGCCGCCTCTGCTGCCGGGGAAGAGGAGGAGTCCTTGCCCCCCATGCTCTCGGCTAGGAAAGTGCACATGAAGCCACAAGCCCACATGTCCATGGCAGACCTTGACATTCACGGGGGCACACACATAAAGAAACGAGTGGGGCCTTTGAAAGAAAAGGCAAAATAAAATAGGAGCAAGTGAAAGCTTATAAGTACCCTGGGTTGCTTTGGGAGAATGGACAGGAAGTAACTTTTAAATTACACTGCTTTATTACTCGAATGATTCCATTTTCCTGGCAAGACTGAGCTGGAATAATGTCCTTTGGATTCCTTAGACAAATGCCTGTCGAGTCCTCATTGTGCAGAGTGGTCAGGATACAATAAATAAAAGGATGCTTAAATTTCTCATAAGCCAGATCCAAGCCACTACCTATGTTTTATAAATAATTAGAACAGGATACTTTGGCTGGTCAGGTGGGGTGTCTGACCGATTTCATGCTATGACAGCGGAGCTGAGTAGCTGGTGTGGACACTCCATGGCTTGCAAAACCTAAAATATTTGCAGTACGGTCTTTTGTAGAAGATTGTCCACCCCCAGTCTACAGGGAAAAGGAGGTAAGTATAGAGGGACTTCTAGTGCAGCTTAATAAGGGTGAGTGGGGCCTTAGTGCTGTCGTGGGGTAATAGAGGAGGACACTGCGATGGTCTAAATGTCTTATTACAAACTACTGCTGACAGGAAGTAAGAGGCGGGACCTCCTTCCCCTTTTCCTCTGTGCTGATGGCAAAGGCGTCCAGACCACAGCTGCCATTCCATCCCATTAAGACCTTGTACCTGGGAACCTCCTATTTTAGTTAAAAATAAAAGTGTCAGTGCTGTATAAATATTGCAGATAGAATACACCTCTAGCCGGCTGAGCATTTCAGCAAGCATCACTTCATGCCCCACTACTCGACTGTTCGTTTTATCAGATCACTAAGCTGCACGTGGTCCCCCAGCTTCTTCCCAGTCTCTGCTTCCCTTGCAGCTTTCAGATTAAGTACCATATGGAACAGCCAGTGTCCTGTGAGTCCTCACTGGTATTTGGGCTGCCTGTTCTGTCACACACGTTTCACATCTGAGTCACCTCAGTATGTGTGAATACATAGACAGGCTCAGGAACCAGAGTTACAGTACAGTCTAGCCTGCACCATTATTCTTTCAGCGCTGTGTGGGTGTTAGCTCCAGTTAGGATTACCATCATCGCTCCTCAGAATTAGTTCCCATGGGCTCCCCTTTTGCAGCAGGCAAACCTTCAAAGTTTTGTTTTGTTTCTGCAGTGCTGGGAACAGAAATCTAGACTTTTCTGCATGTTTCATAAGCATCCAACTGCTGAGCTCCATCCCCAGCAAAATTAGGAATGTTAGTCTTTAGTTTTCTAAAAGCAGGATTCTGGCCAGGTGGTGGTGGCACATGCTTTTAATCCTGGCACTCAGAAGGCAAAGGCAAGCAGATCTTTGTGAGTTCAAGGCCGGCCTGGTCTACAAGAGCTAGTTCCAGGACAGGCTCCAAAGCTACAGAGAAACCCTATTTCAAGAAAACAAAAAAAGAAAACAAACAAACAAACAAAGCAGGATTCTGGTGGTGCTTCTTCCTTCTAAGAGTTCCAATGACCCCTACAGCATCCCTGTAAATATAACAAGGGACAGTGTGTCTTCTGCTCTCTGCTAAAAAGCTGTGCCATGAAATCTGGCAGATCTGCCTTGAGACATCAGACTTGTGAACTAAGCACTGTATTGGATATGTAGCTTAATGCCCTCAGTTTCCCCACTCAATGTTCTCACTGTACTAAATCCTAGTTTGTTATGGATTGTGAATGAGGTGACGACTTGATACCCAGAACACTTTTAGAGATTCGTTTGTAGGTGTCTGATTGTTTCCCTCCATGAATCTTCAGCTTTCATTTCTAGCATCCTGGTGACTGCCTCCACGTCTCTTCCCACGGGAGAGGTATATTGTTTCATCGAACAGAGAGATAAGGGTTACTGGCTCTTGCTTTAATGAAATAAAACCTTTTAGAGAAAAAAATTCACAAGTGCGGTAGCACAGCCACATATCATGAAGATGCATGTATGTAAAATGTTACCAGGCAGAGTCAAGAACACCCCCCCAGTGCACCAGGAGACAGAAAGGAACAACTGTGACTCTCAAAGCTCTGCAGGGCCTTCCTCTGATGTCAGCAAGACAAGAATCAAGGGAGAACACAACCAGGGAAAAGGCTAGGCTAGGCAGGCGGCTTAGGGTCTGATTTTGCCATTATCTAGCTTCGGCACTTAGATTATGAGAAAGTATAGAATTTAAAATCAAGTATGACTTCATAGAAACTTCATAGGAGGATCGCTCTGAGGGCTGTCTGAACTGGAGGAGAAAATGGTGGCAGGGAGAGATCAGATGGATAGACACAGGGAACCATTTTCCATATAGGCCAGAGCTTCAAGTGATGGAAATCCCAAGCATGCACAGTAGAAGACTCCCAGCTCCTGGGCATTTACTGGTAAGTGAAGAGAGCAATTTGGGCAAGATTTCAGGAGGCTTTTCGGCCCTGCCAGACAGCATGACAGCCACCTGTGAGTGCCGCCAGGACTGCGGCAGAGGTGCTAACTTCCCTTTAACCTTGCAGCGCGGTAGATAATGGGATGTAGCCTTTGTCTTCTCCTCTGCAATTCTCTCAAGATGTAGAAAATTGGTGCTGATGCAAGGGAGACGGAGAAGGGGCTTGAGTACCTCACTGATTGTAATGGCTCGAAATCAGGCTAGCTGCTGTGCGCTCGCGGGCCGGATGGCGCTAGGGTGTTCTCTTTGAGCAGGGCTGCAGGCTGCAGTCTTTCTATTTTATTCCATGTTTATCTGTTTTGGAGATCACTGTTGTCATTAAAATATAAACTGCACTTTCATTAAACACTGTACATCATAAAGGATTCTCAGATGCCAGTCCAGCTTAAGGAAGCTCTCTACAGCCCCATGAACAGCCAGGAGTCTGCTACACAGAAAACTCACCAACTCTACCTGAGAATGGGGCCACTTACAAATGTAGAAATAAATTAATACCTCACACTCTGTTATCCAGGTAATTCTATTCAAAGACACTTACCTAACATTCAGTGTTCTTTAGGCTATAAATCTGCATAAATCATAACTTTTACTTAAAGGGGAAGAGAGCCAATCTTGTCAGAGCCTGCTGTGTCCTGTCTCATGGGACTTAGGGGTCCAGTCTTTCATTCAAAGCTTACAACTGTATAAGCTACACGTTATTACAGATGAATACGTAGATGCAGAGAACTAAGATCACACCTCAGAAGGAAATGTGTAAAGCTTGGTGGTTGGGGAGACGGTGCAGAGGGTAAAGCACTTGCCACACAAACTTGAGGATTTGAGTTGCACCCCGAAAACCTTTAGTCAGCCCGTCAGTACCAGGTGTTTAAAATCCTGGTGCTCCTGGGGTGACATGGGAGACAGGGACAATCCCCGGAAGCTGGCTGGTCAAGCTGGTGTACACAGTGGCAAAGAACAGAGACTCTATTTTAAACATGGTGGAAGTTAAGGATTGACATATGAAGGTGTCCTCTGGCTTCCATATGCATACTATGGCATGTGTGTGCTTGCTAACATGTATACACACATAACATATGCATACACACATAACACATATAACATGCACATACACACATAACACACAAAATATTTATACACACATAACAGACAATACACATAACACACACACACATATAACATACACATACAACACACAGAACACAGAACATGAACATACACACATAACATGCATATACACACAACACATACATACACACAGCACATATACACACATAACATACATATACATACAACACACATATAACACATATAGCAATACATACAACACATGTAACATATATACACAATACACATGCACATAACACACAACACACATATAACACACACATAAAACATACACACATAACTCACACATATACACACAATATGCACAATACATAGAACACATGCACATAACACACAACATACACATATGACAACACTCATTCACACATAACACACACACATGGACAGACACACAGCACATACACACAGCACACACACAAATAAAAACTAAGGGGATGGTTCCTTAGGAATGACACCCAGTGCTGATCTCTGGACTCCAAATACATGAGCAAGCACATGCATACATTACATATATATACATACACACACACACACACACACATACCTGCCTGTGTAAAGATTTACTGAAGCTAAGATTCTATCTATGTCTCTCAAATTTGATCAGAGTTAATATAAAGAAATAAACGATTAATTTGTATTTCTCAGGCTAACAAGTGCAGCAAAGAAAGAGAGAATAGTAGAGAATAAGGAGAACGTGGCAGCCCATAACACTGGACCGCTCTTTACAGCATCTCTAGCCTCAGGACTCACTCTGGGGTGGGAACCTGGCTTTGGCTTTAGAGGAATAAATGCTATATCCTTAGGCTCCCCAGGAAGAGGAAATTTTGGTCCCATTTTCTCTAATTCTTTTACTCATTCACACCACTCTTTCTAATCAAGTATGTATCAAAATCCAACATTCTATTTTAAAAGTAAGCTCAGCGAAGACAGAAATGAGCAAACGTCCACATACTTTATTCTCACCTCACCCTTCATTTCCCTTTAGAAGTCAAACATAATCTTGGGTTTTCACAAACTCTTTCCCCACAACTCTAATATCCAAAGAATGAGGGAGGAAAAAGTCCACAGCACCAGGGAATCCCAATCTCAGTAAACCATGAGCATAATACTGTTGTGTCAAAGTCTCTTCGCTCATGGCAAGTTCTAGGATATTGCATATACATGCCATTATGTTTATATTATTATAAAAGCATCCAAATTTTAAAATAAATGAATCAAAAAGAAGACCACATGTTCTTCTGATGGCTTCCTGGAACACTGTCTGCAGAACCTCCAAGGAATGCTTGACTACCTTGAGGTGGGTTTCATTGCTTGACTGCTGGCCAAGACACCAAACACTTTGTTATGTGTTATCTTGTAGCTGGTTATGCAGAGGAAATGATGAATGATTTCTGCCTTGGACACAAAGGAAACAAAAGAAAATGGTATTCTGTGAAGACATAAAACTGTTTGAGACAGAACCTGCAATCTTTATCTGCATTCTTTAGTGCCTGTCAATACTCAATTCTTTGAATGTCTTCAAATTGATTTTATTCTTCTCGTTGATAAGTTCACCCTTAGGTACAAGTACTACTAGTATTCTGAGTCATTGTTGCAATGAGCCTCAGTTAAACGCCAAGAATTCGTTAGGTATTCTGTTCAGAGCTAGAGGAATAACAGCAGGTGGAGCAGTCTTGATCCTTGTCCTCATGGCACTTTCGTTCCACAAAAATTGGTTTGAACAAACTATCCAGATGCAAAGCATCCAGCAGCAAATCAAACATTTGGAAGAAAAGTACATGTGTTCAGAGAACAGTGTGTACATCAAGCCAAAGTGAGAAGAGAAAGTTAATGAGGCAGAAACCATATTTGAAATGGATAAGAATTTTCTGCAGTTGAAAGACACAATTCAGTTGCATGGAAAACGTCTGATGGGGTTTGGAGAGATGGCTCGGCCAGGAGAGGTGTCTGCCGCCAAGACTGATGACCTGAGTTTGATCCTGGGGACCCGCACAATGGAAGAAGGGAACTGGCTCCCACAGGCTCTCCTCTCGCCTCCACATGTGTTCTATGGAACAAATATGTGTGCCAATAGACAAAGAAGAAAAAAGGAGGGGAGGGATGGGAGGACGGGGAGGAGAGGAAGCCTCATCACTCTTTGGTAAGATAGGAAAATAATTCCACATCTAGATTAAGAAAGAAGATTCAATAGATGATAAATTTGATGAGAAAGTCTTCCAGGCATCCCAGAAAAAGAGGGAAGAAAATGCTCTTAAAGGAACGAGAGTCAGCTGACACTAACTTTCTAAGAGAAGGGATGAGAGGCAGAAGACAAAGCCCAGATCTCAGCTCTCTCCCTGTGCTGAGTGAGTGAGGAAGGCACAGCAGTGAGCGCTGTGCTTAGAGAAAATGATTTTCAAGAGTGAGGGCAAAGCAAATTCTAAGCACGCAGCACATTTCTCCACAGCAAACTCACGTTAAAGGAAAGTTCAAGGACTTCTGGCAGAACTATTCCCAGACAGGAGAAATGGGAAGGAACTTCAAATAAACAAAGTAATAAATATGAACTCAATGAAAACTATTTAGAGTATTAAGACAAAAGTAATTAAGATGCTACGTGTACATTTAAAAGTGGAAAGCCCACAATAGCACTGAGTCTGAAGATGGGAGAGAGATACTGGAGTCCAGTGTTCCAAGATCCATAAATTACCTGGGTGGAAGATGAAAGAACCCACTTAAAATACTGATGGGCAAGAATCCATGCTACAGTTTCCATGGAAATTACAAATAAGGGAGCAAGAACATTGTATATACTTTCTAAGTAGCCAAAAAGAACATGAACTGATTTCTCTAAAACTTTAACCCAACAGTTCTAACAGACGAGTAGAAGAAACAAGTGGTGTAGAGACCAAACAAGAGCTGAGGACGTTGCATGTGAACCCCAGACCATGGTGAGTTAGTTGATGAAGATGACAAACTCAAGTAAAAGGCAGAAGTGTCGGGCTGGGTTTCTTAGAGTGTGCCTATCAATGCTGCCCATGAACTAGCACTAAGTTGTGACGCCTTCCTAAAGCTGTTTGGGACAAACCTAGACTAAGGTTGAGCATTCATAATTAAAAGTCTCTGTATTATGTGGTAGCTGGTTGGTGACCTAATAGAAAGCCTGCTACACATGTGTCTTAGTTTATTGTGATTTTTAATATATTATAAGCTTATGTTTATGTTAATTGATAATAACTAGACAAAGTATTGATAGGTTTAAATTCCAAGAATAGGGAAAGTAAAAATAATAAAATAAAATAAGGAATAAAATTTTAAAAAGAGACTAGAGATGAAGAACTCCATCCTTTTGCTTTTAATTTTTATTATTTCTAATAAACAAGAATAAGTAAAGTTCATCTTGGCAAAATTATATTTTTAAATTGTCTGATAGTACACACACAACACATCTTGATTATATTCACCCTCCCCCCACTGTCTTCTTCGCGCCCACCTTCTTTTTGCTCAGAATGACTTCTTCCTAACTTAGCCCCCCAGGGGTGACACCATTAATGAAAATGACAACCCCTTGATTTTGTTTGGGTTGCTATGGCTGCTATGAAACACCATGACCAAAAGCAACATCAGGAGGAAGGCGTTTATTTGGCTTATACTTCCACATCATGGTTCATCACTGGAAAAAGTCAGGACAGAAACTCAAGCAGGGCAGGAACCTGGAGGCAGGAGCTGCTGCAGAAGCCATGGAGGAGTGCTGCTTACCAGCTTGCTCCCCATGGCTTCTCAGCTTGCTTTCTTGTAGAACCCAGGACCACCAGCCCAGGGTGCCCCACCCTAGAGTGAGCTGGGTCCTCCCCCAGTCATCCACTAAAGAAGAGAATGCCCTACAGGCTTGTTGTCTACAGGCTGATCTTTGGGAAGCCTTTTCTCAGTTGCGGCTCTTGCATTTCTGACAACTGTGCCTTGTGTCTCGTTGACATGAAGCTATCCAGCACACCTGCTCCAGCAACCACTAACAATCAAGGCTCTGCTAGAAGGGATGGTGTTTTTTGAGTGCCTCACCCACCCATGATGGAAAGCCATCTCTGGGTTAAAGAGTTTTACCCCTTTCGTCTCCATCCTTCAGCTCTTAAATCCCTTCTTTGATGTTTCCTGAGGCTTTGAAAGGAGGGTTGGAATAGAGATGTCCTATTTAAGGCTGAACATCTGTCAGTCATGCATTCTCAACACCGTTGCCAGATATGAGCCATAACGTTAGTGTTCGCCCTCTGCAAAAGAAGCTCCTCTGCCCCAGAATGACAGCCTTTCTAGTCCCTGGGGCATACATGCTTAGAAGGCAGCTTGACAGCATGTCCATTTAAGGAACCATGGAAGTGTGTTCCTCACTTGGGCCCACATTCTCCCCTGCCGTGGCCTTTTGGCCGGGAATATAGTGCCAAGCATGTATTCCCTCCCATGGAGCAAGCCTCAAACCCAACCACAAAGCAGCTGGTTATCCCTAAAACAGCCATACCACTATTCCAGCAGTGGGCATATGTGCCTTGGGGTCAACATACAATAGACATGTTACACGGCTGCACGAGACCGGGAGTGACTTTTCTGCCCCAGTCACCTACGCAGCACCTTTCCATATGCCAGTCAGCAGGGCATCTCCAGCTCCGTGCCATCTTGGTTTCTCTGCGTCCTGTAGCAAAGGGCATGGTGCCTTTGACAATACAGTCTCATCATCTAGTCCTGGTAGGCAACTGCTGTGGGATAATCCTTCTGTACGCTGTGACTATGTACTGCTCTTGTTGGTTAATAAAGAACCTTTGGCTTCTGGCAAGGCAGAATAAGGTCAGGTGGAGACGTCAAACCAAACTAGAGAGGAGAAGGATAGAGTGAGGAAGATGCAAGCTGCCCGAGAACCAAGATGTGCTAGAGAACAGGTAAAGCCACAAAGCTACATAGCAAAATGTAGATTAGTGAAAATGGGCTAGTTTAAGTTGTAAGAGCTAGCTAGTAATAAGCCTGAGTTAATAGGTTAAACAATTTGTAGTTAATAAAAGCTTTTGTGTGACTGGTTGGGACTGGGCAAGCAGTACCAAAAAAGCTCCACCTCAGTTTACAGGCCACCAAGAGAAGTGACAATACCTTGTATTCTTTTGGAGGGCCTGAGCTTTCTCTGATCCACAACTCAGAAGGGGGAACCACTGCACTTGGCACTGAGGCTCATGTTCTGATGCTTCTGATTTCCGAGAGCAGCATTATCGTGACACCCCAACATACATTGTCACAACACCCCAATATACATTGTCATGACACCCTAATATGCATTGTCATGACACCCCAATATACAATGTCATGACACCCCAACATACATTGTCACGACACCCCAATATACATTGTAATGACACCCTAATATACATTGTCATGACACCCTAATATACATTGTCATGACACCCTAATATACATTGTCATGACACCCTAATATACATTGTCATGACACCCCATCATAGAACACTCAGACTTTTCTATTTAATTTCCATCTGTAAGTTTAGTTTATAACTAGCAGGTTTCTGTATAGTTAGTTTTTCTTAAGCTTTTCAGCCTTCCCACTCCCCATCCCTCTATCCCAACCCCATTTAAGTCTTTCCAGGCTTAGTAGTCTGACTTTCATGTTCCATGCTGGAAACTCTATGGATCGAAGAGGTAATCTATAAATTGGGGAACAGCTATTACTCCAACAGAGTATTAAAATCTAAAAATATACAAAGAACTAAAATATACAAATGCATACATACATGCAAAATATGCAAAGAACTAAAAAAACAATAAGAATGAACTTTGGTTCTGAATACAGACTTCTCAAAATAATAAATATTAACGGCTAGCACTTCTTAACACATTCAACCTCATTAGCCCACAGGGAGATGTGTATTAAAACTGCTTTTCAGTTGCATTCTGACAACCCAGTCAGAATGGCTAGTCTTCAGACGTTAAATCAGAGAAAATAAGATGCCAGTAAGGTTGTGGGGAAAGGGGTTCTTCGGCTGTTGGCGCAACAGTAAGGTTGTGGGGAAAGGGGTTCATTGGCTGTTGGCGCAACAGTAAG
>LOEQ01006404.1:38546-50715 GCA_001685075.1 Bramus lutescens | reverse complement strand
GGTATCTCAGCGGCTATTGGCTGAAGGAGCGGAAGGAGCTCCCACAACAGAAGACTGAGGGTCGAGGTGCAAAACACGCAAGCCTGGGAACTGTCTAAGGAAAGGCAAGTAAGGAATTCCATGGAGTCTCTGACCCTGTGGCTTCAGGAGTCTGACAAGATGAGGAAGAGGTGCTGTTCTTAGAGAGAGATGCTACCCAACTCCTTCTTTATGCTGACTTCACCCTCAGCTTCATTGCCCACTCCTGCTCTCCATGCCTCCTCTCTCCTTGCCCCCAGCATCCCAGGCTGCTCCCGTTCACTTGGACCTAAAGACCCTCCAAGTCCCTCCCAGCCCTGGCTCATCTCTTCAAAGGTATAGTTAAGAATCCACTGAGCTTCCCTGTGTTTACAGACATGCTGCAAGAATGTTGTCTCCCTGCTGCTGAGCTGCCCAGTGCCTATGACGAGCTGTAAGAATGTTCTATCTGTGAAGATAAGGGAACATTCGTCTTAGGGTCAGGAGCTGCCACCTGCTGTACAGCAAGACATGTAAGCTCTCTGAATCTCAGGTCCCTATTACTAAAGTGAAGACAACAGCGACTTCACAGAATTGTCTGGAGAACTTTGCGAGTTACAAAGTCCTGAAAAAACATGGAACTAAGGACATTTCAGAGGAAAGGTCTCGCACGAGTCTCATACCTAAAGATGGTGTCTGAACTCATGGGATGGTTTCTTCTGTGTTCTCCGGTGCTGGAGATGGAATCCAAGTCCTAGAAATCACCCTTCCGCTGAGCTATGTCTACCGCCTCTTGGCATGGATTTTTATGGTTAAAACAGCGGTTGCTGAAGGTAACAGCTATAGGGGTTAATACCTTGGTTGTGATAGTCTTTTCTTTGTCCTTCAAAACCTGTGGATATCCCTCACCCCATAAAACCTGGCATTGTATTCACAGCACACCTTGAACAAATATCTACCACAGTGAGCACTTACCAGCAATTTATTACCAAACCAGTCTGAAAGTTGAGGGGGCTCCAGGTATGACACTCATCAGCCTTCAGAACAGCAAGCCATTCTACACACATCATCAAGAACACCAAGCCACAAATAAATCAACAGACATGTTGGCAAGATGTCTCCCTCCACGCCAACCCCAGATGATGGCCAGAAGGCTGCTCATGTTTTCGAACGGTTCTTTTTTGAAACTATAATTAAATATTGTTTTCTTAAGCATGAGTCATTAAATTTGGGCCCACACCACCCTGCAACTTTATTGCTGCAAACTTATATTTGAGGAATTAATTGTAGAAGCTCTTTTAGAACCCTCCTCCACACAAATTATAGTAAATTACAACATGAAGAGCTGTCTTGCCACGGGAACAGCCGTGGCTCTGGCATTCAGAAGGCAGAATTTTAAGGTAATCACAGAATTGTCACCTGAAAAATATCCAGTTGATCCTTTAATGTACTTGGTATAAAGATTCCTTCATCCCAGATTTCCTAACAGCTGCCAGTTACCAAGATCAGTCTTTTACATTTATTTTAGTAAAGTAAATTCCTATTCTATCTCTTGGAACCAGTAAATGAATAAGAAGATTAAACACATATGGATACATGAATCTCATTTGCAGGGAATGATCTTAGTCTTACAATTTAGTGTGTATGAGTATTTGTACCGTGTGCATTTATACGCATGGACGAGCATGTGTGCATATGTGTGCACATGTGCTTGTGGAGGCTGCAGTCGGTCTCCCTGTGTCTTCCGCAATAGCCTTCCACTTTGTGTGGTGGGCCTCACCGAACCTGGAACTCTCTAGTTAGCAAGCTTACCTTGGGAGATTCCATGAGGGCTCAGCCTCTGGAGCCCTAGGATTGANAGATGAGAATGCCTCACTGGTAAAAGATACCAAGCCATCTAGCTAACACAGACACGCACTCAATCCTCCATTCTCATGCAGAAAGCCCTTAACCCACTGAGCCATCAGCCCTGCCCCACAGTTTATTATTATTCCACAGTTCTGTCACTGGATTATAATTTATTATTGCTGAGTAATGCTTACTGTAGAGAAGTTGATAGATTTAACAGCATCTTGACAAGGTAAGTTTAGTATTCTTTGCTTTACCTTTTTTGAAGTAATTTTCATTGGACCCAGCTGGTGACTAGGAAGTAGACTTTCTGAGTGACTTTCCACTGCCATGCTAATTGTAAATAAATCACCCTGCATATATACAATGCATGTTTAAAAGTTGACTCAACATACAAGTTTTCTGTAAACAGGACATCATAAGCGTGCTCACTTCTCAGCATAGGAAGAATCTCTGCTTAATCCTGAACTGAAAAAACAAATCAGTAATACTTTCCTGGAAGCCAACAAACACACAAAGTTGGAAATTAATAATCGTTTCCCAAGAATAAATTTCTAATCAACGTGTTTATCAGTAAGTCTATAAACCTATGTTTTAATAGCTTTCAGGATGAACTAGAGCTGATCCAAGCTGGATTCTAGTTACATTGTGATCATCTAAAGTTGATGAATGTGTTTACAGCTGTATGTAAGTCCAGTTTGGAAGGGAAACTTACAAAGTGTTGGTTTCAGTGTTAATTTTTATTTATAATGCTTACCATGAATCGAGGCAATTGCTTTCTGAAGTCTGCACCGCCACGCAGACCTGAACCTCTCCAAGGGAACAAACTGTTGTAGAAGCTTATAATTTCCCCAGAGTGTTCTGATTATTTTATACAAACTAAACTCAAGCAGCCACAGATTTCACAAGGAAAATTGCTATGTGGTTTAAGGCCACATAATCTGGTTTCAGCCCTTGTCTGAGCCTTGAATTAAAGGCACACTCATTAGCTTGAAACAATAAACTCAAACACTAACATTCCTGGAGAGAATTCAATTCAGAAACTTTGGCAGCACAGAGAGCAAGTACTGCGCACAGACTCAGTCTGATTCTACACAGACTCACGGGACTCCTAGGTGAAATAGGCAAGGCCAGAGTTTAAAAGAGTAACATGTATATTATTGTATCAGAAAGAGAGAGAAACACAGAGAGAGAAAGACTACAGTTGCTCGCTTTCCCAGAGTACAATTATAAGTCTGGTCATAGCTTGGAGGCGTATTTACACCAGAAATGTAGAGAAACTGCGATGGTATTAATTAGCACCACATTAAGCAAACTGGGGGCATGCAAAAATACCCTTAAAAAATCACTGTACATCTGCAGCTTATATGAAAACAGGGGCAGCACAGGTTAAGGATGCAACCTCCTAACACCTGAGCCAAATGTGATGAAGCCAGGCAAGCCATTCCCACAGGAAAAGGAGAGAAAAGAGTGAAACCCATGCAAGCATTTTCATAGATTCAATCCTTTCTAAAGTCAGACTACCAAAAATAGGATGCCCCAGAAAACGCTGTTTCATTAAAATGAAATCAGCAAAGAGGATTCCTTCACTGTGCCTCTTCAATAGAGGCCCATCTGCAAATTTTACTAGACTGTAAACCAATCAGCCTTGACCAGTGTGAGGCCTGTGCAAACCTTGCAGACAGTGGCTCCTCCTTGTATCATCTGGACTGACAGACACCTACCCAAAGCGTCTGCCCCAGCCACCACCCTCAGCTGTCCTGTTTACCAACTGTGGCTGAGTGTCAGAAGCATGTGCGTCTAAACCTCCTCTCCAGGCACAGTACAGCACACACCATCTATATCTCATTCCTTGGCTGGTGGGAACGCGTCAACTGTCTCGTTTATTTGACCAGACAGTATTAAAAGTCTACTAAGGTCCAGGTATTCGAGGGGTTAATGACACCCATGTACTCTACCTTTTGAGGAGTAGAGCCCAACACTCTACAGTGATTAGCTTCAGTGCATGGTGAATGCTAAGCTATAGAAAATACAAATTATGATGAGGACATATGTACTGGGGTACAATGTAAGGAGCCGAGGGGGCTCCCTGAAGGGTGAGACCTGTAGCCCTGGGATCTGTAGGGACGGGGGAAGTCAACCTTTAAGCTATTCTTAGACACTTGAAAATATTATCTGATGCTAAAATACTTTTTATATGTTCTCCTAGCTTAATAAGTCCATTTCTGACACATTTTGCCTGAAAGTCTTGCTGTTCTCGTCCCAATGCTATTTTTATAAGTAAAATCATTATTTATCATTATCCTCTGCCCCCCTTTTGGTTTTTAAGCTTTTAAGCATTTATCAGTGGAGATTTATGCAAATGAGTATCATAGAGACTTATTAAATACTTGTCAGTTTTCAAGTAGTGAAAATGTACATCATAAAAGCCTATACACCCTGCCAGCCACACTATTTAAACCCTCCACAGCTGGATGTGAGATATTAAAAGGTGGACATTTGCAACTCTGACTGAACTGCCCTTCTGTCCCTCCTGGCTGAAGGCCCCCTTGTTCATGGTGGATAAGTAGCTTTGGGCTTCACAAATTTTCTTTGTTGGAGTCTGTGGAGTTCCTTCTCCGTGTCTCCTCTAAGTCTGCACATAACAAACGGCTCACTTATCACTGAAAGCTGGCGACTTATGCTGCATTTATCCTCCAGCCGTTCTGAGGGGGGCTGCTGTGACTGTCGTCATCATCTTGATCAGGAAGCTCGGAGTGTGCGGAGCACAGACGGCTGCTGATGGCTCGTAGGGTTTCATCTGGATCCTCTGCGCCTCATGGCTTATAGGCGGGTTTCATTTGAATCCTCTATCTGTCTTCTTCCTTGTTTGTGCCTTCAGGGTTCTGATTAATGTCACCTCTACCATGCATTCTTGTCGACACACTTCATAGTAAATGACAGCAGCGACAAGGGGCAAGCAAAGTCTTTTCTCAATGAACAGGAGCAACCTTGAGCCCCCAGCCTTCCCCCACCCCCAAAATATTCAGTCCTGGGCCATCCAGAACTGTATGAGAGCAGCCTCAAGACTAAACAAACAAACAAATAAAATTGGTAGAATTTCATACAAAAGAGAGTGCCCTTGGGTCAGCATCTTTCTAATAACAAAGCAGTGCGGAGGAAGCACAAATTGTGTTTCTCACGTCAATGGAGGCAGAAACTCCGAAAGTATCTGAGGATGTGGCTTGTGATAAAGTGTGTGCTTGAACATGACCCTGGCAATCCGCTTGATCCTCAAGGCCAGAAGAAGAAAGAAAGAACAGAGTTTTAGAAATTTGAGTTCAGTAAATCTATAAAAAGAATCTTATATCTAATTAGAATCTAATCAAATTTGGATTGTTCAGTACTGGGAATCTTTGCTGTCATCATCATCCTGAGAAGTCAAGGAGGTAAACTATCTGATCTTGTTCATAGACACAGAGAAAGTTAGGCAGAACTTAACAGCCACGCATGGGAAAAGCGCTCAGTTGAAGAGTGGGAGGAGTGAGACTATGAGCAAAGAGGTCAAGACCATGATGGGTTCACCCACTGAAAGAGTTTGCCTCAGCTAATGGGAGCTCACCAACTCCAGCTGGGCTGGGAATGAACCGGCATAGGTCCAAACTAGATCCTCTGGATGTGGCTGACAGTTATTTGTCAGGGCAGACTGTGGGGCCAATGGCAGTGCACCAGGATTTATCCGTACTGCTTGTCCTGGCTTTTTAGGACCCACTCTCTTTGGATGGATACCTTGCTCAGCCTATATGTAGTAGAGAGGGCCTTCTTGGACCTTCCCCAAAGCAATGTGCCTTACCCTGTCTGAGGAGTGGATGGGGGTGGGGTGGGGATAGGTGGAGGGAATGGGAGGAAGGGAGGGAGTGGGAACTGGGATTGGTATGTAAAATAAAAACAGACAGTTTGTTTTCTTTATTTAAAAAATAAAATAAAAAATAAAGTAGGGGGGATAAAAAGAGAAAAGTGCTCCATGAAGCAGGTGTTAGGATCCCCATGTGAAATGCCCAGTTTGCTGTGTTTGAGTGCTCAGTCTGCAGCAGGCACCCTGTGGGAAGACTGTGAGAACCTGGGGGACCACAGAGAAAGCTGACTGTTTCCCACCAAGAGTAGGAGAAAGGTGGAGATAATCTCTTCCAGTTTTTATCACGGTTCTGTAACTTCTAGATCATATAATTAGTCTAAAGACAAAAAACAGAGTGTTCAGACTGGAAAGGAAAATACATATATATATATATCCTAATGTTGGAGTGGGAAGTTATGATGAGCCATGGACAGTTGATGGTTTCGTGGGGGGGGGTGGTCGGGGGTCGGGGCGAGAGATTTGGGCTATTTTTCAAGATGGAGCTCCTGGTGGGGTGGACCATGCGCCTGTGATGGCCTCGCAGCCAGGAGTATCTGAACAGTGGAGATTGGAGTTGATAGGTTAGTAAAGCAAAAAGAAAGCCAGGGAGTTGTGGGGAGAGCAGGGAAGGGTGGATCTGGGAAGAGTCGGGAACAAGAGTCAGTGTTCTGTTGCACTTGCTTTTATAGGCCGATTTAGGAATGCGGGATGGTTTCCTACCTTGCATCTCTGCTGCTCCTTAGCTGGTAAAATAATGTAGGTGAGGAACATTTTACTGGCATCTACAACCCTGACACCACTTGGTTCTCTCTTCTTCAGGAGACAACCAGCAGTCAGACAGAAACGTAGCGAAAACCACCTGTGCCGCTAGTCCAATCCACTAGTCCAATGACCTTGGCGTCCCTGGCTCAGGATTAGTGGTTCAGTTTTCATCAGAAAGACTTTTTCATTGTTTGCTTCTTGTCTTCCAATTTTAGAATAAAGCACATCCATTCTGAACCTTGTTAAAAATATCCCAGACAGGTCTGTTTTTCAGATTTCAGAAGAACAAGACAGAGATGCTGGAGCCCTGGCCCAGATTCAGTTGGCTTTTCTCCCTACCGTAAGCATGTCCTTAGTGTGGCCAGCAAGGTGACAGAAATACCACCCTCCCCCAGGATGGAGAGGGAGGTCAGACTCTCCCTCTCTGGCCTCCTGAAGGTGTTGTCATGGTGACATGTGGACCTCACTAGACTGACAGAAGGAGGGAGGAGGCCTGGGGAGGAGAGGCTATGTGCCGCCTGACATGAAGACCAAGTGACTGGCGCTGACTACCTTGTCTAGCTGTCTTTCACATCTGCAGTTTGGTATCCTCTTCCCGCCATGCCCTGGAGAGTCCTCTGGGAAGGGCAGGTCTCCTGGATGACCACTGCCCTACAGAGAGGAGGCTCAAATAGCCCAGACAGAAAGGAGAAAGAAAAGGAGGGAAGGAAAAAGACCTCAGAGAAAACTGAAAAGGAACGAAATTTAAGAGGAGGAACAATAACACAGGGCTATAAAAGGGACTGAAAATAAAAACAAAGCAACAGAAACAGGAAGTTTCAAAGGAAGAGGTGAGAAAAGAGACAGGATACGCCTGCTGTGTGGCGCAGTCCCTGATGGGAAGTGGACACTCGGGGCCCTCACGCCCGCTGTGTGGCGCAGTCCCTGATGGGAAGTGGACATTTGGGGGCCTCACGCCCGCTGTGTGGCGCAGTCCCTAATGGGAAGTGGACATTTAGGGGCCTCACACCCACTAAATGTATAATATTAGGGCAGAGGCAGAAGGAATTTTATCTTACTTTCCAGTTTTAAATGGACACAGTAAAGTCAAGGTTTTTTGTGTTGCTTGTTTTTTGGACCAGTGAAAAAGCTTTGCCCTTCAAGGGGAGAAACTTTTCCTAAATCCCACGAAAAGAGGAACTAGGCTGGAAGCATCATCAAGATCTGCAAGGGGTGAGCAAGTGAAGGCGCCTGCGCACAAACCTAATGGACCAAGTCCAAACCCCAGAACCCATGTGAAAAGGGAAGGAGACCATATCCTCCACAAGTCATCCTCTGGCCTCCACACATGGGCCATGGTATGTGCTCTCTCAGGCATGAAACACTCAGGAACACACACAAATAGAATTCTTTAAAATTCTACGGTTATTATTATCTATTATTGCCAAGTATTGCTCAATCCTGCTTCTATTATTGTACATTTTTATATGTTTGCATTCTTCTTGTAGCTTTATATCTAATCTATCAGGACTCAGCTTGGAGACCTTGCTTATCACTGGCAGAGAGATCTCACAGAAACTATCTTAGTATGGTAGCCCATATCCAAAATCCTGTAAAAAGTCTGAAATCCTACTCTGACTTTGGAGGTCTGTCCATATTTAATCCATTGTATTTTATAGCCCCCACACTTGAATGCATACACACATAGACACACATAGATACATACATATGCATACACTTTACAACTCATACATATATGAATATATACACATATACATACACACATACATATATGCATGAATATATACAGACACACATACATACACACAATTTACAGACATACACAAACATATATACATACACATAAACACACACACTTACACACACACATACATATACGCTTATACACACACACACCTCCTAAGCAGGCTTCCAAATATTTGTGGATCTTTTCTGTCTCATCTCGAATATCAGGGAGACAAGACATCACTTGGTCTCTAATAAGCTGATAAATAAAATCTGCACATCGTTGGAAACAGATGGCAACTGACAGGCCCTGCAAATGTTACGCGGGAAAGCACATGAAAAGCAAAGAGAGCGGCACCCCCAGAACCTCAGGGACGAAGATCCAAAGATGCTGGCTCCAAAGGAAGGAGTCGTAAAGTATTAATTAATTCAACGACTACTTGTTAACTGAGGAGTTGGCAAGTGGGCCACCCTTGTAATAATAGCACCAGGAGACTGAGATAGGAGGGTGGTGAGTTCAAGGCTAGACTAGGCTACATGGAGAGACTGTCCCGAAACCTCACTGCCTATTAAGAACCAATCAGGTGTCAGACAGGCTATGGAGAATGCCTACAAAATATAGAACTCAATATTTGGGTAGGTTAAAGTAACACAGAATGGCTGGGGTATGGTACCCAAGTGAAGTATTAAGGTGGGAAACCTGAGTGCCACACGGGCCACAGTTTGGACATCAGACATCACACAGGAGAGTTTGAGATTTATCTGCTGTAAATGTCAAGAAACAACTAACTGATCACAGAAGTAATGAGATGAGAGGCTCATGTAGAGAAACCCCACTGACGGAAAGAAAGTGAAGCGGATGTGGGAAGGGGTCAGTTAGAGGCGACACCAACAGTCAGGGCTGCAGGAGCCCGAGGGGCGCGCAGCAGAGAAGTGGGAATGCACACCCCACTTTGTGCAGACTGCACTGTAGTACCCTCTGTGATGGAGCCATAACTGACAAGAGCCCGACTTCCACAGCCTCCAGGTACCTTGACAGCGCTGGTGCCAGATGCTGCCCCAGCTGTGCTGAAGAAGGGTGCAGGGACGCACAGAGATAATGGATTTGGGAACAACTTGTACGTGTCCTCTGAACAAACTCAGTGATTCGTACGGGTGAGGGCTGTGTCCGAATAGCCGGACGAGGAGCTTCCTTGGCATACATCCCATTCCCCTAAGCGTTAACAATGTGCCCAGAGTACTGACCATAAAGGCTCTCAGTGGGGAAATGCAGGTTCCAAAGAAAATGCCTCAGATGTGATAACAAATAAGCTACCTATACTGTAGGTATAGCAGAGGCGCTGGCTGGCTAGGTCTTTGCATGCTCTTGCACCTGTTAAAGACAACAGGACCTTAGCTCCCCATGCAGACAACCCTTGACTTTCTGTCTTACACAACACAGTCTCAGGCCATTCTCCGTCTTTACAATAAACATACTCGAAACACTTCGCCATCATGGCAAAGACATTTTAGAGTTGTCATTAGATAGTTAAGAATTCTCCTTTCCAAACAATTGTGATGTTCTCTGGGTTGACCGGCAGGAAAAACACTAAGAAGAGTAAGACAGTAATGTGCATGCTAAGAAGATAAAAATCTTCACTTTGTTTAAAAATAACTGCAATAAATAATAAATGTTGGATATTTGGTTCTCCTCTTATGTTGATTTCTGTTCTACCAGACCAAATAACCCCGGCTTTGGTCGGGCTGCTACAAAACACACCGACATGGAACTGGTTCCAAAAAATCTAAAACGCCCTTAAGATTTTTTTCTCCAGCCCATAGATCTCCTAAGTCATTTGCTCCTCTCCAAGTGTAGTTACAAGTTGTAGGGTTTGTGTGTGCATGCGTGTGTATGCACATGTGGGAGTGTATATGTGCCCATGAGTGTGTGCACATACATATG
Organism: Bramus lutescens; assembly: GCA_001685075.1. Classification (NCBI taxonomy): domain Eukaryota; kingdom Metazoa; phylum Chordata; class Mammalia; order Rodentia; family Cricetidae; genus Bramus; species Bramus lutescens. The sequence continues at coordinate 40,567 of LOEQ01006404.1, read as the reverse complement.
CATGCACGTGTGGGAGTATGTGGTGTGTGTGTTGTGTCTGACTATACAATAATGAGCTAAGCTTAATTACATCATTAGGCAGAAAGCTGTAGGACTCCCACTGTCTGTGAGGACTGATTAGAATTTTACAATATTATTTTCACTTACTAAACTGTGAATTGAATAAATAGACTCCATTAAAAGCATGCATGTGGTGCATTTGTCATTGCTTTTGACTGTTTATGGTCACCCAAGATGCTGAAGCTCCCAGACAGGTATAGTTAAATTCTGGCAGCTGCCTAACCCTACCCAGCAGAGTATGGCCAGCCTTTCTCTGCCGAGGCAGCACATGGGTATTTTTGCTTGAATTTTTTCTCTATTTTGCATCTTCCACATCTCCCCATAACATTATTCCAGCTCCTCCAAATTGTTAGTTACTGTAAATCACTACCACATGTAGAACAGGTTTGAGATTTTTGTTTCCATTTTTATACATGTATGTCAAGGTGACATTTATGGCCCGAATCAACATCATCCTGGTCTGAGGAGGCAGAGAGCCGACTGGCTCTAGTCTGGGTTCCTCTTAGCAGAACTATATGAGGAAATGAGAACTTTTAAGTCTGGTTTGGGTCCTGAAAAGCCAAAATCATAAGATCTGGCCCTCCTGGTATTCCTGTTCAGTCGGATGACCTCTCGTTCATGTAAGCAAGGTTATAAAACTGTCTCTACCCTTCTAATTAAAGACTTCAGCAGGAATTTTAAGCTACTTAGAGAGTCAGGGTCAGGTTTGCGGCAGCCTGGGCCACCCAGAGAAAAGACAGCTGTGTCACATTCGAAGCCGTCCCATCCTTGTCTGCGAGAAACACTCCAGTCTTGAAAATATGTCTAGTCCACGTCACTCCTGCGTGGTTCTGCCACGGAGGGTGAGCAGAGGTCAGGGCATGGGCTGGGAATAAAGAGTGTTCTCAAGAAAAGGCTTCCCTGCAAAGACCCACACCTGTCCCAAAGCCATTCGCGTCAGCAGCTCCCCCGCAGATCAAGCGTGGACCCCTGTAGCAGTCCATGCAGGGCTCTCTGCGCACAGCTTATACACAGCATGCAGAAGATGTCCTGCCCTTAGAGGCCGGTGTGGTCCACAGAGCGAGTTCCAGGACAGCTAAGGCACACTAAAAAAACCTACCTCAAAAACAAAACAAAACAAGACAAATGTTCTGCCTGGGGTCTCAGGATAACCCAGGGCAGGATTTTGATCAGATTAAAAATCTTTACAGAAACTATACCCCCTATTTATTTATTTATTTATTTATTATTGTTATTATTTATTTTGGTGGTGCTGGGGATGGAACCCAGCCCGTGTGCATGCTGGGCCAGTTCTCTACACAGACTACACCCCAGCCTGGCATGATTTTCTTACTGGCATTACTTGCAATTTCTCGCACTCCAGGATCCCAGGTCTCCAGACTGTGTGCGCAACAGCTTGCCTGCATCTGCTCTCCCCAAGCAGAACTACATTGTTGGGATCTCTCCCTTCTCCTTGATAAAAAATAACCTACATGTGCTTATGACCCTGCTAAATAAATTGCTAACAGTACTGTGTGGGGGCAAAATACAGTCTTGGCTAAACTACATTGGGACCTTATAGCCACAAAATATTCGATCTTTGAGGAGGCTATGTCAAAGATTATTTTGCAGAATAAATTTATTCCCTTGAGAATTTTAAAAAATCTGCTCTTAATCTTTCATCCAGATTGTGTAACAAATGGTCATTTTCTGTTCCAAGTATCCATGGATTTCTAGGCGACCACCACAGGGTGGTATTGGGGCAGAATGAAAGTTCTGCTGAATAAATTATAACAAAAATATATCCCTGCCACATGGTTGCACACTGTGAACCAGTGCCCCATCTGAGCCACCTGCGCTGGCACAATGTCATCCCCAGTCACAGGCTCCGCAAAGGGATGCCTGAGGAGGACCAGGCCAGGGGAACATTCCATAAGAGTGCACAGTGTGATTAAGAGAAATTCAAGTGGGCTCACACACTG
>LOEQ01006404.1:24715-38508 GCA_001685075.1 Bramus lutescens | reverse complement strand
CCAGTTTCAAAAGAAAAAATGACAACATGGGGCTTGTGATAACTGAAGATACAAAAAACAAACTGATAATTACTGAAAATTCCAAAGACAAGAATTAAGTTCTACATCTGACAAAGTAAAATGTCACCAGAAAAAAAAATTCACTGGGACAAAAGGTGAGATTCTGCTCTGATCAAGGGAGCAACAGAGCAGAAAATACAGTCATGATTCACATAAGCACACCCGACAGTAGAGAGCAGCATGCAGAGAAGTGGGCAGTCGGGACCTGCAGTTCAAAGTCAGGCGTGGTGGTGCACACCTGTGGCTCCGGCACTCAGTTGTGAGGAAGGAGGATCACGAGTTCAAGCACAGCCTTGGCCGCAGAGGGAGGACCTCTTATAGTTCTGCTAAGAACAACCCAATCCTCTACCACTTTTCCCAGCCCCCCTCTAGTTCCATGAACGCTATCCACACTCACACTTACTCACAGATGTGTATATATATATATATATATCAAGCTAGGTTGTCCACGTGGAAGAGAACATTTATCTTGAAGAGAATATTTATCCTTCTGAGTCTGGTATACCCTACATAATGTTAGAAATGTCAGATCCATCCAGTTTTCTGTAATTTAATTTTTCTTTATGGCTGAATAAAATCCCATCATGTGAATGGGCCACGTTTTCATTATCCATTCATTGTCAGTGACTGACAGCTAGGATGATCCCATTTCCTTGTCACTGTGACTACAACAGCAATGATCGTGGGTGTACAAGTGTCTCTGTGGTCCTTTGGGCATGTTCCCAGGAGTACAAACAACATGCTACCAGACACATGGCCCAGATGTACATGTTATTATCAGTGGACCTTGTCTGGCTCTGCTCTGTCTTACATCTTGGCAAGTGTTTCCTCCAATTAATCTCACATCTCTAAATTCATTCTAGCATCCAGTAGACCTGAATTAACATACAGAAAATGAGATCTAGACAGACGACTGAACAATGTTACTGGGGAAAAAAATCACTTCCTATATAAAAAAATTATAATTGCAGCCTTCTCGAATCCCATGACTGGGACACTCTTCTGAGTTAGAAATTAAGAAAAGTACGCATAGAAAATTAAAGGATGATAAAGTCATCATTTAAGGGGTAGTGAAAAGCCTTCAGAAAACACCCAAAAGGGCAAAGAAGAAAAGATACTAATTTGGTAACTCCAGAATTGAGGGTTGAAGCTCAACAAAGGACACTTCATCATGTATTGCAGACATATTCTCCCCTGCATCTAAGCCAAACAGAATTCTTGCATTTTAAGCAGAAATGTGGTCATCTGGATAAATACATTTCTCGTTCTCTCTTATGTTGTAATATGGCACTGTATCTACTTTCTACCTATGAAATACTAGAAAAGTTACTACAGCTATCAGGACCTTTGACTTAGTCTTAGATGGAAAGTATGCCATGTCCTCCCTGTGGTTATTTCTTGACAGCTGGTGACAGCAATGCACTAGGCACACTGAAACACACACACAGAGACACACAGACACACACACACAGACACACACAGAGAGAGAGAGAGAGAGAGAGAGAGAGAGAGNNAGAGAGAGAGAGAGAGAGAGAGAGAGAGAGAGAGAGAGAGAGAGAGAACAAGGTAGAATTCCTACTTCCTTCCAGGATGCTACTTGAAAAAGAAAAAACAAAACTTGTTTCTTGTTTGACCATTGTTAAGACAGGACTTTACTGTAAATATCTGTCATTGACCAAATGAGACCAACTTGAAAGACAATGCCAAACCTCCGGTCACAGACTAGGAAAATCTACTGGCAATGTCTTAAATCAACATGCTATAAGAATCTAAGTCACAACAAGACAAAACAAAACTTTAGGTAGGCAGAAAAATGAGAAAATGAAATAAAAATGGACAAAAGGTATCGGCACACTGTGTATGTCACTTGTCTAATCATGGCTAGAACAAGCATGGTAGAAGCCATGCCAGGAAGATGAGATCAATCTGGCTTCTGGTGTGAGGGGTTACAGCTCATTATGGTGAGGAAGGCATGGCACTCTAGAGTTGATCCCCTCCACTTCCATTATGCCCCCCACCCCACAATGCCACCAACACACTGGACTGGAGTTGATGCCCTCCATTTCCATCATGGCCCCCAGTGCCACCAACACACTGGACTGGAGTTGATCCCCTCCACTTCCATCATGGCCCCCAATGCCACCAACACACTGGACTTGCAAGCAATCTTCCCCCATGACCATGCAGATACAACCACTCCTGATTATGCCACTGGGATGTGAATGAATCAAGTCAGAAACTTCAGACTGAGGGTTTTTTTTAATATAATGAGAGTAAGAAGAAACATAAAGACAGGATAGCCAAGGAATGTGAAGTGTCCATCTGATAAGTGAGCATGGTTTAGAACATGCCTAGTCTAAGAAAGCCTGGGACTGACCACTCCACATCTAACCCAGCCCAATCCCTTCCTAAAAACTTTCTCCATAAATATTTTTAAGTAATTAAGACAAACCTAGTTTCTCTCACTGTAACCTGTGTCTTTGCAGAGACTAACACAAGTGACTGAATCATGACTCAAAGGAACACTGACGTCCTTTAAAAGGGGACGAAGCTACAAGGTGGCTCAGCAGGTAAAGGGGCCTGCCCCCAATGCTGATGACCTGAGTTCAGTTCCAGGACCCACCAAACCCCTGCAAGTTGTTCTCTGATCTACACACGCACACACACACACACACACACACACACAAACACGTGCTCTCCCTCTCCCTCTCTCTCCTCTCTCCTCTCTAAACAAATGTAACATATATATATATATATGATTAAAGATAAATAATGTTTTAGGTTTAGTTTTATAGACTTATCATATCTATATTGTAATTAAGTACAAGCTTACTTCATTCATACATAAGGAAATAGATCACATAGTAACAAAATCATTCTCTGGCAGTGGAAATGAGCTGAAAAATATTTTTGTCGTAGAAAGTACTTTCTAATATGAATCAGAAAGCCATGTGATGAGTGAAGACCTTTATGCTGATAACGAGGGTGGGTCTGAAGGCTTGTTTTGTTCATTAGGCTAGTGATCATAAAATAAGATCATTGCTTCTGTGCTTTTTTCACCCAGGGTACAGTAACATCACGTGTACTAACAATGGCCCAGGATGCATAGCGAGCATAGACCACAAGCCTCCTTTTGGCTGTAATATAGAGAGCACAAGTTAAGAGAAACAATTTCTAAGTTCAAGAGAATAAACGGGGCTGTGCAACAGTTTCTGCTCAACCTTTATAGCCATTTAAAAAGCAACAGAAAGAAATGCTTAGGTCAAAAATGCTTTTAAATTTTAGATGGAATATCACGGAGGGAAACATTTATTAAGAATTGAAAATGCTCCAATGTCCGATTCAGAGGATTTCTCAATGATGATTTTTAATGTTCCCCAGAGCAATGAGAAGAAACCAAATTGATTGCTTATTTTGTTCAGTTGAAGGATGTCTTTACGTATAAAACATTCTTATTTTATGAAATCAAATCACTGGTATGTTTTGTTTTTCCACTTTGGGTCACTACCCGACAAAATCAAATGCTGGCAATCATCTCTGGTTTCTCTTTCACTTAGAAAATATACACCGTTCTGAGATAGGCGGGCTCGTGGGTTTATAAGAACTTAAAATTAGTGAGCGCAACTCTGTCTTGTCTGGGACAAAATGTCTACCTTAGTCACAGAAGGAGCAAGTGTGTTAGGAAGAAGTAAGAGTACAATTATCAAGCCCTAGCATAGAGAAGATTAAACACAGTTCCTCATAGGCAAGGAGGTCATTCTCACAAGAAAAATCCAGGATGAAAACATCTGGGTGAGGCTCCAGCATGGTCCATTCTCTACAGAGGAGCTTAAAGCTGCCAGACTCACTGGATTGATTGCTTTAGGGGATTCTGGAACAAACATTTTTAATGCGTAATATTCAGCAATAAACTTTCCTGCACTTGTGCTCTCTATATTACAGCCAAAAGGAGGCTCGTGGTCTATGCTCGCTATGCATCCTGGACCATTGTTAGTACACACGATGGTACTGCACCCTGGGCGCAAAAATCACAGAAGCGATGATCTTATTTTATGATTATAGCCTAATGGACAAAACAAGCCTTCAGACTCACCATAGTTATCAATGTAAAGGTCTTTACCCCTCACACAAATTTCTGGTTCATCTTGGAAAATACTTTCTATGAAAAATGAAAAAAAGTTTACAATTTTTAAAAAAAAATTCCTGGTGAAATTCCTTCCTTAATAGCTAATGTTCTTATGTGTATTTTAAGCAGGAGTCATTTAGAATTTTGTTACCTGGGTGCAAACAAAAGGCTCCGTAGAATTAATGAAGCGCTCAAAATTGACCCCAGCATGACAGTCAGTGTAAGATGTTATAAGGAAGTATTTATTATGCTAAAACAAAGGACATGACTTTGATAGCTGTTGGGTCTAAAATGTAGGATTTGACTTTCAAAGCAGGGAAATCAGCACAGGCAAACAGAGGACTCAGCAACAAAGGATGGCGAAGTTACAAAGTCTCCGCTAATCAATGACGAATTTAGTACTTGTTGCTACAATTACAAAGATAATAGTTCCTTTATGTCATTGCCTTTGGTTGTGCAGCTGTAGGAGAGAGCTTTGAAATTCAGCATTTCAAGGAATAGAAATTAATAGGAGGTCATTTCTACCAGAGAAATTTTAGGGGCCCATCCTCTCTAATCATCATTAAAAACTAAATCCGTAGGAGAAGAGGCACTTTACTGATTGTCAAGTGGAAGCTATTATTCGTTTGATGAAGCTCTTGGCACCGTGCCATTGATTCTGCCTCCAGCCTGCCGGCTTCTCCTTCATCTCCCGCAATCAGGGTTCTTTCTGCCTGCCAGGAGCTATTTATAGAGCAGGGGTTGGGGGGAGAAAAGCTGGTATGTTCTCTTTCTTGAAAAACAACTTTCAAACTTTGTAAGTACAAATCTGTTTTTTTCTTGTTAGCAGATTGTGTGTGCTTTCCCCGTCAGCGCAGAAGGTACGGGACGCGGATTTGCAGACCAGAGCCCTTCCTGACGATGACAGCAAACTGGCTNGACGGCAAACTGGCTGGAGTCACGGGCTACAGTGGGCTGCCTCTGCTTCCCCAGGACTGATATCAGCAAAACCATGCAGTGCCCTAAGTTCACAGCGCGCTCTGTGTTCTCCACACATCTGGGACAGGTCCACTCTTTATCAAAAATAACGGAGTGATGCTCCCGGTTCATTGAGACTCAACGTGAACAAGCGCATTTGGCAGAAACATAGCAAAACAAACAACCAAACAAAAAATCCCAAAATACAAATAAAATATTTATGGACTTAAATATTTAGGGTTGGCTCAAACGAAATTAAGATTTAGGCTGTCGAATTATATTCTCCCCGGAATTGCAAAAGAATTTGGGTTTTCACGACTGACTTAACTGCCTGGTCAGCTAGAAAGAGAGCACACTCAATTATCCTGCATTTAGATGTGAGCATGGTGTTCTTAGAATCATCTACAAATATTTGCAGTACCTTGAGTTGAGGTCATGAAAATATCTTACAGTCTAAACTCTTCAGAATTGTTTTTTGAGGAATGTCTCTGGCTTTTCACTTAAAACGCTTTCTGCTCAAAATAATATCTAATGAAAATAAAAGGACATGCACTTGAAATACTTATTAAGGGCAATAGTAATATTTGTCTTCTAAAATGTAATTTAATAAAGGACTTTATTTTTCAGAAGACAAGAAAGAGTATCCTTAAAAATATATTAAGCTGTCAAAATTGCCTAGCTATGAATTTCCTAATGTTGCTTCTCTGGAGAAAATTCCTGGGTTGTCTTGCCAAGTGTTGTTTTAGCAAAATGCATTTTTAAATCGTCATAGAGGGCCTGTAGTAAATGTTTGGTTACCAAGTGAACACTGAGGATTCTCTGAGTTGTTAAAAGAAAGAGTAGATCAGCCAGAGGAGTCACTGCAGAAGAACTTGAGTTAACAGGGTGCAAGCAGATCAAGGGTTTTGGTTTTGCTCTAGCATCGCAGGAGAATGTTATGATTATTGTTTAGATGAGGGTCTCACTATGTTGCTCAGTCTGACCCTGATGGCCAGATCAGCCCACCCAGTAGCTAGTGCATCCCTGCAGTCTCTGGAAGACCCAGAGCCTACATTGTGGAATCCTCTTTGGACTGTGTGATTCTCAGAGCAATTTACCAGAGACCAGAAAGTCACACTTTCAAGGGAATCTATCCTTCCTTTCCCCCTAAAACCTGCCTACCTACCAGCAAGATCCTGGAAGATCTTGACTGAGTTAAAGGCTCCTTTGGACAAAGCTATCCATTGTTGATTAAATTAAGTGCCCTGAGCCCATTCCAGACAGTTGCAAAGTCTGTTTGACTTGTCCAAAGAAACTGCGTGGTGCTTTCAGCAAACCTCCTTTCAGTTGGTTCTCAAGAACTCTCTCCATGGTCTTCCATTCCACACAATGAAAGAACTGAGGCATATTCACAGATATGTATAATTTTATATCAATGTAAATTTATAAAATGTAAATTCATAAGGTTAGGTGATGGGGCCAATGACCACTTCAAACATTTCATACTTGGCTCACAAATATTTATTGAGTATCTATGATACACCTAGTACTATTCTAAATGTTACAATACATCCAGGGAGGAGCCCTGCACGGTTCCTGCCTCGATCAGCTCTCTGATACCCAGAAGGTTTCGTGGCGATGCACAGACAAGCACCACATACAGTCTTGTGCCCCCAGCACATTCAGTGCCCAAACTGCCAGACACAGCTTCAGATGGCGCAGTTCCTGAGCACTCAGCATCAACACAGGGACCAGGCTCTGCGATGAGTGACTTCTCATCCTTTCCTTCCATTTGGCCTCCATCACCAAAACAAACAAACAAACAAACATCAAGGACTACTGCCAAGAATGGCTTGGTGCTGTAAGGGCACTGGGTTTTTGTTCTTCCCAAAGACCAGGGTTCAGTTCCCAGCTCATGGCCGCTGCAATTCCAGTGCCCTTGTCTAACCACTGCAAGCACCATACGCATACGGTACACAGACTTACAGGCAGGCTAAACACCCATACACATAAAATTAAAATGAGTAATGTTTTAACTTTAAATTTTTCTTTCTTAACATCACCATGCTACTAAAGACAGCGCTATTTGAGGTGGGGGCGTGGAGAGATGGCACAGTTGTTAAGAGCGTTCACTAACCCCACCAAGGACCCAGATCAGTTCTCAGCACCCACACGATAGCTCACGGCCATCTGGAACTCCAATTCTAAAGGACCGGATGTCCTCTTCCGGCTTCTACATGTACACAGGGCATATACATACATGTAGGCAAGCACTTGCAAACCAAAGGTAAACACAAATACATCCTTTAAAAAAGAAATAGATACTTGAAAACAATATTAAAATATTTGTCCAGCTTATAGAGAAGACAGCTACAAATTTAAACACATTCCTTCCAACCACAAAAATTCTAGGCAAGTCTTCCAGTAAGACATGACAGCAATTACTGCATTTGTTCAAGAACTATTAAATGATTGCTTTACCGCTGGCATTGCCTAGCTAATGTTAGCACTGTTTTTGACACAAGATACATTCATGAACCAAAGCGGCAAAGAGCCCTGTCTTCGGGGAACTTAAACACCAGTTGGAGTACACAAATGGGTAACGCGGAGAATGTAAGCACAACACGTACATAAATGCATGCTACGCCGGAAGGTGAAGGTTCACCGGGAGAAAGTTCAGCTTTATTTCCTAACAATCAGAGCTATTTAATAAGACGGGGAAATAATTTACCTCAGCCTTTATCATTTAAAAGGTGGGGGGACCCAGGGATTTGGTTAAGCAGAGCCCCAGGGAGGAGTTATGGAACAGCACAGAGTCATGAGGACAAGATGGTGTTTTGTGGTGTTGGGACATCAGGTATCTACCACCAGGGAGGTCGGCATGTTTCAAAGTCTGTTATTTTGACGGGGGTCGCAAACACTTGAGGACAAAGCTGAGGGATCAGTGCCGGCTCATATGAAGCCCAGCAAACATACATCAATCACCGGAAAGTCAGGTGTAGCCAGATGACATTTATCCACGCTGATTTCCATCGACTAACACGCCAAACCCTAGACACCAACATGACTGAGACTGGGGAATAAATGCCCAGCATTAAGTTTCAGTGGTTTAATCGTTGTCCTTCTTCCAGGGGGCATGATTAAGCCTCACGCAACAAGGGAACTCCAGTTAACTAGCTTTCTGGGCATCAGAGGTAAAGGGAAAGTAAGTGGGGAAAGAGAAAGTACAAAGGTAACAAAAGCCATGAACAAATAGAGGATGGGAGACTGGGCAGCGTGTGGGGGCCTCTCTGCTCCTCTTTCTCGACCGGGCTTGGTCTGGACACTCAGCCTCAGACCCTAAGCAAGGTAATTAGCCATACTGAAAGCTAGAATTATAATGTCACTGGCAATGCAACAGCAAGTAATCCCTCCCTCACACCAAACCTGAACTAAGACTGAGGTACGCTCCTCAGCACAGACGGGGGCTGGCCCCCTTCCTGGTACATGTGGGCGTCAAGGGGTATAAGGAGAAATTTTTATTTTGATTTGGCCTTAGAGTTATAACCAGGTACCTCCTAGTCAGAGCTCCTCACTGCAGTTGAAAATTCTGAGCTCCTTCCTGTCAGTGGAGCTTCGAGGCAAGACTTTAGGGACATTCCTAATCACTGGTTGAATTGAAGAAGCCACCAGACAATGTGAAATTCCCTTCAGGGGATGGCACCAGTGATTAACAAGTCCCTGACACTCAAACAGGGTGGGTCTCCTAGCGTCTACTGAGAAAGCGTCCCAGCAAGTCAGAAAGTATGACTCTTCATTCACCAGTCCTTCAAGCTCAAAGACCCATCCCAGCGCCAATGAATCGTAGCACTCTGAAGTGACAATAAAAAAAAGCGAATTTCAAATGGGTTTTGTCTGTTTTATCTAGTACAAAACTGCCTTATATAGTTCCCTGGGCTCATTAGGTATCCAACAGTAGGAAAAGTGACCAAAATCCATCCTATTGGAGACATAGTATTTTCTTTGATTCAGTAAAAACAACACATTACTCTCTAGCTAACATGTAGCATAAAAAAGTAACATTACTGAGGGTCCCTCAGAACGGATACACGCCTCCTGTTTTCATAACCACCATCTTTTCATGTATTTCCCCCTTTTTTTTCCTTTGTTGCTATTGTTTGTAGAGACAGAGTCTCTATAGTCCAAGCTGAACTCAAACTTACAGCGATTCTCCTGCCTCAGCCTCTTGAGTGCTGGGACTGTAGGTGTTTGCCACGATGCCTAACATAAATATCATCTTATTTATTTTTCAGGTGCTCCAATAGAAGAATTATTATTAATTCTTTTTTACAAAGAAAGAAACATAAGTTTAGACATGTCAACTCACTTGCTTAGTAGTAGATAGACAAGAACAGACTGTAGAGCCAGACCAAAGCCCGAGTGTGTGTGTGTGTGTGTGTGTGTGTGTGTGTGTGTGTGTTGCTAGCCATCAAACTGGGGCCCAGCTTCACCTCTAGCTCCCAGGCACTTTCCACTTTAAGGTACAAACTCTTTCTTTCAATATGCCAAATCACCAAAAGAAAAAAAATCAGACTACCAAAGCAGGCATCTGTCTTCAAGTAGAGAATCTCCCGTCCCCATGGGGAGTGGCTGCGCATGTCTGTGCCTAACTCTCACCCTTTCCTCTGGGAGAGGAGGGACGCAGAGCCCCAGCACCAGGGGCCTCTGTGCTAAGGCTTTTCCTTTACTGTGGTCTGTGAGGAATTGTTTTTTCTAAGGAGACACTGTGACACTGTGCATCTTTCTTTCTTGTGCTTTAGCTCGACTTACATTTGTCAGACCCATCAAAAGGGCAAAAAGCAGGTCTAAAAGTCACCTGTGACAGCAAAAAAAATCAGTGCAAAGAGCCTTGCAGAGATGATGAGCCAAAACCTGTTGTCCCCCAAGGGACGACGTGAAAAGTGAGTTTTCTTTCCACCAGCCTCCTGGAAGGGGACGAGGACACTTTGTTAGAAAAGCCAGCATGGCCTGTGCTTCTGTGCACCCATGGAGAAAGTGCCTCCTGACGTGGTACCAAACAATCCTACAGCAGTAGACATACTGGACTATGGAGGTGGGTTGGGGCGGGCAGAGCTGTAAACCACACTGGGGCTCCACCCCTCCATTCACCTGCTCGTAGATGCTGCACATGACATTGGTTAGTCATCAGGGTTCTGAGTTAAACACCTCTGTGTGTGCCTCTCAGAAGATAAAATGGCCATATAGGGAGAGGGGGAGCTCATGCTTTCAGTTACTAGAGAAAACTCTTCCCATTGAGCTGTGGTAGCCTTGATCTCAGAGTCCTTTTGTTTTCTGATCAATTTTGAACATTGATATTAAAATTCTCTAACCAAGACACTGCCAGGAGACACATCTGCCTTTCTATATGAATTATTAGACCCAGAATGTACTGTTTTCATGTTCCCTGTTACCCACCAATAATGTGCCTGCTTTCCCTACCCTAAAGTAAACTTTGTAAAGGGATTTCCTGTCCAACAGAAGACATTCTGAATGGTGTTGGTCCTTTATATAGGCAAATGCTTATGACATTAATTTTGAAATGTAGCAAAGGTTCACATGTCCCTAAATACAGCTTCCTTTCCCACACACATAACTAAACTGAAATCATGCAATTCATCAATAACAGCAACTCTTTGGTCTGAGATGTAATGCATGTTAAGGGTTAATACTAATGCATGCCTTTTTCTTAAGAGCAGAGTTTGGGGAAGTTGGCACAACTTATATTTCAGAATGAGAAAAGAGAATAACTTGGAACATCCTACAGGAGAAAAATCAGATCCATAAAAGCCAATGAAAGAAATAAAACTGACAACAGAATTGAAAGTTGGAAAACATAAACCACTCTAACATAATATCATGATTAATCTAACCACTTTATTTAGGTCGATGAAATGACGTAAGGAAAACTCTCCCAATGCCTTGAAAAAGCCACACAGCTACATGCCTCGGGGCCTGAGCATATCTTGGCCGAAAAGTCACTTTAGCTCATTTTTCTCAGTCATTTTCTTTGAAGAAGCCAGAGGGAAAGCTCTCCCGGGTGCTGTCCAGAAACCAGTCTAGCCTATGAGCATTCCTATTCCAGCCAAAATTAGATCTGCGCCTCCTAAGTGTCTGCTCAATGGGTGTTAATGGGCATCCTTCAGACACTTAAGAAAAAGATTAATAAACTGTCTCTAGATCATGCGGGTAACATCTAAGGCACAAAGAGTCTGCCACCTGTCTAGGATTTGGGCTCCGTGGTCATGCCCACCGTATCAAAGCACCCAGGACACAGACATTCTGGGGGTGAGGATGAGATCAAGAAGCTTGCACATTCCAAGTAAGACACAAAAATCATGATGCAGAAAAAGGATCAAGCCCTCTTTGTTCATTTACAGCTCTGAAGTCCTCGTGAAGGAAGCCCAAACTGACTGCTTCCTCGAAACGGCCGTGAGAAAGGAAATTTAAGGAGATTGAACATTTCATGGGGTTTTGTGTGTTAATAGAAATTGTCTGCAAGGTGCTTTGAGATTCAGAGATTAAAGACAACTGGGAAGCCCTGTGCGGGCGTTGACACCTCCAACTGCTTTGAGAAGAGCAGCAACCTCCTCAGCTGTTGGCAAGGAATTCCTTCTAAGTTTATTGTTTCCTTGTGCCAGCTACTCCCAGAAGAGTGGAAACACTGCGTTTAAGTTGAGCCTTAAAAATCACAGAGGTGCACGGATGCGATCTTACTGATTCTTACATATTCAGGGGGTGTTTGACTAGTAAAATATGTGGGGTGACAGATGAAAAAAAGAAGAAAAAAAGAAAAGAATAAGGAAAAACCCTGCCTTTGTACCACTGCCAGTCAGCAACACCTCCCCCAGTCAACTTGGATTTGCAGGTCCCCTGACAAGATAGACATTGTCATCATTGCTGACTTCACAAGGAAGACGTCCTGGTAAAGTAGTTAAAATGTGTGGGTTTTGTGATCAAGGAAAGTTAGGATGACCCTCCTCAAGGCTAGCTAGCACTCCTAGTAAGTGAACCTCAAGTTTATGATTACAGGATCATCACTAAGCAAACTGGAAACAGACCTCAGGAGCTTCCCGGGGATATTTAACTCTGACCATATTGCTTGAGCAAGGGTGGTACTCAAACCTGTGAGGATGAGGCTCCACGCAGTTCAGGGCGCGTTCATGTAATCCGTATGCCCTGTGCATGGAAGTCTGCCTAAGGTCCAGCCCCAGGGGCGGTGGCTCCTTTGATCTTTGTACTTATAAAGGAAACTTCCAGTCACTCCACAGAAACATCACCCTGGAGAAAAGGAGGAAGATGCTTATACCATGACATAGGCTCTTCCTTCTTGGCCTGAATCTCGTGCCTGCAGAGGGAGGACAGTGTGAAGCAGTCCTGAAGAAAAGATGATTCTAAGGCAGGTGGTATTGAAAAGCATCACTAACATGGTTTTTCTTTTAATTATTTCTTTTATTTTTTGAGATTTATAATAGCATTACATTATTTCCCTCTCTTCTCTCTGAAGCCTCCCTTTATCCACCCCCTTTTCTCTTTCAAATTCGTGGTCTCTTTTTCCATTAATTGTTGTATTATACATTTCTAAATACATCACATTTCAAAAGCACACTAGGTGACTAAAATCAAGGCAAATTTGGGAATTATTGCTTTCTTGTCCTACAGTGGAATCTCAGAAGCTGTAGAAAGAATGAGGTTACTCAACTGAAAGAATTTCACATGAAGCTGAATTATGATGCACGAGCTAAAACAGACGATAAACACATTCATCTACGACTCAGGAGACACCTGAGCAGCCTACCTGGTGCAGGCTGCCCCAGGAAGCAGTCGCATGGACCTAGTAAGCACTCTCAGGCCCGGAAAGTCATGGGACAGCTGATCTGATGGGCAATGCCCAACAAAGCAGCCAGGCAGGCCTGTCTGTCTACCTTCTTACAGTGCCAGGAAGCAGCCAGTGAGGCTAGAGAGACGATTCAGGGGTTAAGAGCACCTGCTGCTCATAAAGGACCCAGGTTCAAGTCCCATCGTTCACATGGTAGCTTAGAGTCTCCTTTAACTCAGTTCCGAGGATCTGATACCTTCCTCCGGCCTCTGGAGACACAAGGCAGACATATGGTACACAGACTTGCATGTGGGCAAAACATCTACAACATAAAATAGAGACGGGTTGATCTTTTCTTTAAGCTTCAGCCAAGAAGCCTGTTTCAAGAAGCTCTACTGACTGGGGCTCCTAGACACAAGCTGACACACTGAACCGTCTTAACATGAAGCAGTGGGGAAGGTCTTCCTCTGCAAGGCAGACCCTGGAGGGAGGACAAGCTGAGTCAGTGCCTTATGCGGTCCCCTATGTGCAGCACAGTCCCAAAGCTTCCATGTATAGATAAGCACTATATCTGATCAGAACATACCACACCTAAATGGACCCAACACAACCTCTGCAAACTAAGAGGCACTCCATGCTCACAGCTGAGAACAGTGAGTCCAGATCTGAAATGAAACCTCCTCACCCAGAGGAGTTACATCTTAGTTTGTCTGCGGCTCCATAACCCCCATTCTCAGACAGCAGAGACAAACTCAGTATCGCCAGACTGGTTGGGTACAGCTGAAGAAGCTTCACGGACCAATTCTATAGAATTGA
>LOEQ01006403.1:52850-70730 GCA_001685075.1 Bramus lutescens | reverse complement strand
AGAGTATCTGGGTTTGGTTCTCAGAATCCACACGGTGGCTTACAAAAACCAGGAACTCCAGTTCTAAAGGATCTGGCACCATCTTCTGACCTCTTCAAGCACCAAGTATGGAATCAATGTACTCACATGTACACAGGCAAAACACTCATGCACATAAAATAAAAAGTAAATAAATCTTTAAAAATAAGGAAGCTTGTAGAGTGGAGCAGATAGCAAGCCAGTAAATGGTATTACTCCATGGATTCTGCCTCTATGCTTTGAATTTCATCCTTGAATGTCGTTAATGATGGACTGGAATATCTAAGCTCAGATCAACCCTACCCTCTCCTAAGTTACTCACAGTCAGTGTTTTAACACAGTAAACTAAGAGCGAACTAGAATAGCACTTAACTCCTTGCATAATAGTACATATCTCTAAGTCTGTGCTCTTATGGTGATGTAGAAAGTAGAGAAAAGAGAATCCCTCAAAGCTAGGGAATCAGCCAGCCTGGCATATACAATAGTGAGCAATAAAAAAGAGGCCTTGGTGGAAGTCAAGACCCAACACCAGCACTGGACGATGACAATGTGCACACGTGCACAAATAGCTTCACACACACATGGGCACACACACACAGAGAGAAAGAGAGATGCATGCACACATAAAATAGTGAATAAATCAAAGAATTAATTAGTTTTACTGTTCATGCCAAATTATGTCTTTTAGCAGAATGTAAACAAAGAACTCCCGCTTATTCGATGACGAATAAAGAAACTCTCAGATAGATTCATCTGCAATAGAGACAAGAAAGCGTTTGCTCTTTCTTTAGAATTTGGAGGAAGGAAGATACAGCACCCAGTCATGTTGCAGTGACATAAAACTATGTATTGTTAGAACAAAGAAACATAGTGTGCGGAAGTTACATAATCATGCGCCTGAGAGATGAGTTAGTATTTGATAATTCCAGTGTGGGTGGCGACTTCTCAATAGCCATCTTAGTAATGGAAAGAGAGCAGAAGTCTCAAGGCAGGTCCAAGGTTTGAACACCTGGAAATGAAATGAAGGTGGTTGCAGAAAACACACCTTTGAGAACTTTGATTGTTTGATAAATTCTAGAAACTTACTGCATAGATACAGCATCTTTCTTTCTTTCTTTCTTTCTTTCTTTCTTTCTTTCTTCCTTCCTTCTTTCTTTCTGAAGAGTTCTACATGCCACCATAATAGCATAAAGAAAGAGTCTGCCCATATAGAGAAAGCGAACTGGAAAAGGATGTTTATGTAATTAAACAAAGATGGGGAGAATCTTTAGCAATAAAGTGAGTGGTTCTTTTGTCTCTCTTGAATTAATCTTCAGATTTAAAGCCAGTTAATCTTATCCATGGATCAGCTAAAATGAAGTTCTAAAATTTATATTTTCTTGAGAAGGGCACTATACTTTGCAGTCGATCTTAGGGGTATCAAGAACTCTTTCCTTCTGATTGCATATATATGTACCATCTTATAGCAATGACTAATAATGACAAATTTAAAAGGTACTTCAGGTTATCTCGATAGACCTATAAAATTTATAAAGATGAAGGTCAGTATCATCATGGCTATAAGCAACAAGTCTTTCCAAGGACAAGACTCCAGGCCTAAATTCCATACCTTGTCGCCAATCAGGAGCTTTCAGTTAGCTCATCTAACTTTCCTTCTTATAGAAAAGAGTCCTTTTAAGTATCTAAGACCTCTTCTTTCAGTGATTTATTACGGAGTATATCATGCAACAATCCAATTTTTGGTGATCTTTTGACATATTGTAACAAAGACCTAATAACACTGGAAAAGAGAAGCCACCAAATAAAAATGAAGTAGTCACACAAACACACACACACACGCACACACGCACGTGTGTGTGTGTGCCAGGTCTGCAGTTATGGCACATTTCTCTCAATATATCACTTTGTGAAAGACAACTGTAACCCAGGAAGTCAAAAACTACGGAAGTCCCATACTTAGCAATGAGCACGAGCATCAACTATATTAGCACATCTTCTTAAGACATTAAAACCACAGGAAGGTTTGTGCTTGTGCTGTGGTGGAGGGTACAAAATATCCATGAGGCTGTTACTCAGATTCCCATTAGTTAAAGAAATGCCAACTTACTTAACATAGCTGTTTTGAAATATGACATTATCCAGTGAATTTAATTTTAAATGCATTTATTATGTTTTTACTCCATATGATCTTTTTATGAAGCTGTTTCTTGCCTGTGTTTAAATTTTAAGTATTGATAATTAACACAGGGCAAAACCTTACTCTCTTCCTTCTTCCAAGGAATTAGTCACAGCAGGCTCTGCTCTTCAATATTTTAATTAACCTTTTCTCATCTGCTTCAAAATAGCTCCAACAAAAATAAACATATGCAGCATCCACTGATACAGGAGCCTTTTGTTATCTTCTCCACCGTCCCAAAGTTTGCTATTTTAAAATGTCTATATATGGTATTTTCATGATTTTAATGATATCAAAATCCCATGATGCTGAGCCTTTAATTGTATAAGTTATATCTTATTTATTGCACACTGTTATGGAGCTTGATGTGTTATTCTACTCGTTTTCCCCTTCTGTTCTCCTGTCTCTTTCATTAACTCTGAAAACTAATTTTACCTTCTGTCAGATAGCCAGTTTGGTCAACTGTTTTCCCCAGAGATGCCTTCCCAGATCCATCTGAGCGCCTCCCGCCATCTGGACCAGGTACATTTTTGGGTCAGATTCCTCATTTTTGTCTTATCCTCATGTCAGTTGCCTTTATCTCCCCCTTTAGGAAAGTTTCCTCCTTCCTAGATCTCACGTCTTCATTTTCCTTGGTTTGTTTTGGGGAGCACATAGTAACAAAGTCTTTTGCCCACCTTCGGTGAACGGGCAATGCAACACTTGCAAGCATGCATGTCTGAGTGCTTGGTGTTGCCCAAGTTTAAATGGATGTAGGTTTCTCTGATGAGCATCATTTTATCATTTTACTTTCATGGCCTTTCTGCATTGTGTTCTGAGCGAGTTGTGCCCGTCAGAAAGAAGTTCCAAGCTATTATTACTGATAGTTATTCATATGTAACCACACTTTCACCTCTGTCTTTAAATTCCTATATTTGGGCTCTAGCCTAATATTTCATTTCTAATTACGTTGTCATTTCCAGTTTTGTGTTTGCTACTTTCCTCCTTTTCTCTTTTTTTTCTCGGCAACTGCAGTTTCTAGCACAAAAGCTTGTTTTTAACCCAGCTTTTATTATGATCTCTTTGTTAATGATAATATGTACACTATATATATATACATATATATACTGATTATAGCTTGAAGACTTTTAATTTAAAGGTAGTTTTATGTGTATGTATAAGTGTTTTGCCTACATGTATGCCTGATGAGGGAAATATCACCAAACTCCATCCCTGCATGAAGAACCATAGGCAGATAAATTAATCAGTCTCCCCCATGGATGAGACATCTTTTGGTTATCTAATATAATCAGGCTTAAAAGCATATATATGAGAAGTACTACATGGAGTCATCAGAATTAGTGTGTGTGTGTGTGTGTGTAACAAAAATAATTAGAGGAAAAAGAAGCAATAATTTGATAGGAATCGGGGAGACATGGAGCAGGAAGAGAATAAGGGAAAAAGATGTAAATGTGTTATACATATGTGACATTTTTCAGTTAACCAAAAACATCTAATTCAGGGGCTGCAGACAAAGCTCAGTGGTTAAAAGTACATGCAGCTCCTGCAGAGGATCCAAGTTCCGTCCCCAGTACCTGAGTAACACAGCCGACAGCCGGTTTAACTCAAGCTACAGGGGATTTGACTGCACTCACACTCACGAAACTCCAACACAGGTGCAAGCTCACGCACATAATTAAAGAGAGATCTTTACAAAGATAATAATAAATCTTCCCCCAAAAGAGTACACACAACATATGCAACTCTAATGCGTTATCTAAGACCATGTGTTCCCAGCATCAAATTTCCCGAAATCAAATTTCCTGAAAGTATGTTTTCTATAGTAAAAACGTCAGGTTCTGCTATGGGAACTATGGGAAGTAATTCAAAGCCCTCACAGATATTACTGACTCAAAGTTCATGCATCTTAGAACACCAAAGCATGTCCCAGCCCCTCAGGCCTTTTGATGAAGTTGTGGCCTTTTTGGATCCCTCTGGTGATTTTCATTGCTCATTACCAAATGTTGGCCATTATTCTCCATGCATAGCATGTATTTCTCTACCTCCCGGATGACCACTGTTACCTCAATAATCATTGTGCTATCACGTATTTTTCAAGTTGATTTTTTTCTTAATGAGTAGTATGAAGGCAGGAAGCCCGCTATATAATGCCAATGGTTTTTAAAAGTGATATAGGTCAGAGAGTCATATAAACATGACAGCACTCATAACTCAAAGTAGATTTGAAAATTATAACAAGATCTTCTTATTCTTCTAGCAAATGTCAAACTACAGTAGCTATGTATCTGTGGTGAGCGCCCCACTCGTCCTTCCCATGTGTTTGCTGCAGACATGAATATATTTTCACAGATTGCTTTATTTAGCTGCAAATTCTATGTCTACTCTGGGTCTAACTTTTGCCATTTTTCAGCTTTCCCTCTACCTGTGGAGATATGTTAGCCTCTGCTATTCAAATTTAGCATCTATCCTCAAAAGCAGAATTAGCATCTTATGCTTGACAAGTAGATTCCAAGTTTCACATATTTTCCCTTTTTTCTCATTTACTATATTCTTTTTATCTCATTCTCCCATACATGTCTTAGAAAAAAAACAAACAACACCAACAACAAAAGAAAAACTCAGCTGATTCCACTTCAAATGCTACACTTGCCAAGAAGATACTGAAAACAAAATACCACTCTCAAACTGCAGGATATTTTATAATCACAAATTTACGCATTCCCATCATTCCCTAGGAGAATTGAGCATGTATTATTATTCCATTAAGGAGAAGTCTCACAGAGCCAAGAAATTCTCTCTTCAGCTCCCTCTTTCCATCCTCATGTTCTAAAAGGGTCTATGCATAAATAGTTCTCAAACCTTGTTAGCCATAACCACGTGTTTTGCAAAGGATTCTCAGAAGTGTCTCCGGCAAGGACCTTTTGTGAGAAATCCACACAGGTCTAATTTACCCTCATGGGAATCAAACTTGCTCATCCTCCGAGTTGTACTTTTATGGGTCCGCCTTCTAATTATGCTTGGAAGAATTTATTTGCTGTTGAAAATGGCCAACTGTAACTTTCCTGTGAAAATGTTTCTCCATGAATACACTATGTTCTCCAATACTCATTTTTCTAGAAGCCACCCAGATCAGCAGAAGGCAGAGCAAGTGATGAAAAGCAAGAGGTCAAAGTAAAATTTATTCTAAAATATAATTATTTCTTAGTGAGTATAGTATAAAAGAGAGAGTTTAGATATTTCAGGGATTTTGTTTATGTGTTTATGAACACATGTAGACTAAATGTGTTTTCTTATCATTGTAGCATGAAGTTCACCAAAGCCAGAGGGCTTGCTTATGTCATTATTGCTTTGAACCAGGTCATTTATCCAATATTCTGCCCATGTAGAGGTTGGGTTAAACTATGAAGATGCAAAAGAAAACACCAGAAAATCAACTAAGATTTCCCAATTCTATTTAAGTAATGTCATTCAATGTAACTAATATCAGAGAGGAAAGATGTAAAGTTAGCAGACTTTTCTTATCTTTCTCCCATTTGCCTGAATTGGGAAGTTTTTGTGGAAAAATTACTGAGAATAAAACAAAAAATCAGGATAGTAACATTGTCACAAAATGGGTCAATGTTTATATTTTATTGGGTTTTTATGATTTTTTTCTTTTCTGTAATCCAGTCAAGGTCTATGTATGGATTAGCTTTATGACAACTTGATACAAGCTATCTTAATCTAATGGAGGGAACTTCAGTTGAGAAAATGCTTCTAGAAGATCAGGTTGTAAGCAACTGGGCATGTGAAGCATTTTCTTAATTAATAATCTATAGTAGAGGCCCAGCCCATTGCAGGCAGTGCCATCCATGGACTGGTGGCCTTGGTTCTATAAGAAAACAGGTTGAGTAAGACTTGAGGAGCAAGCAAGCAAGCAAGAAGCCCTCCTCCATACCCTCTGAGTCAGCCCCTGCCTCCAGGGTCCTGCTCTGTCTGAGATCCTGTCTTGAATTCCTTCTATGATGACCAGTGACATGGAATTGTAAGCCAAATAAGCTTTTTCTTCCCCAGATTTCTTCAGTCATGGTGTTACATTACAGCAATAGTAACCCCAACTAAGGAAGCCTGAACAGATATTTTAGTTTTTGCATCTTCCAAGTCCCCTTTTAACATGGGACAACTCTCTAGGATGTTTTTCTTCTCATGACCTCCACAGGTCAGATGAGTGGTAGCTGAATAGTAAATTTTTCTCAGTTTGGCTGTACCTAATACTTTCTCACATTTAGAAGGAAAATAGGCATGCTGGGCAGTATTTCTGGGAAAAGGACAATATGCAATTTTTTATGAATCACATTAAGGGGACATGTATCAAGGTTATGTGGTAGCCACATTATTTCGATGCTGTTTGAATGGATTCTAAGTCAAGTCAACATCACCTGTTTTATTTTTTTTGAGAGTAAATATACTCTTTTCTCTTTATTGAACATTTTGTCTTGAGAGAGATAAATAGCTCGTGTAGCTTCAGATTTCCTCACACTAACTGTAGCTCCCATGAACATTTTTTAAGATATTTATTTCTTTATTTATTATGTATACAATATTCTTTCTGTGTGTATGCCTGCAGGCCAGAAGAGGGCACCAGACCCCATTACAGATGGTCATGAGCCACCATGTTGTTGCTGGAAATTGAACTCAGGACCTTTGAAACAGCAGGCAATGCTCTTAACCTCTGAGCCATCTCTCCAGCCCCCTCCCATGAACATTTTATATATTTAGAAGGTATTTCAAAATATTAATGTCTAATATTAAACGTTATTTATCTATTTCTTTTATAATTAAGATTATATCGATTTTATAGCATATGTATAAGTGAATTGTGTTAGTTACTCTGGTATCTGCCAATGTTGTATTTGTTTATTCTATGATTTTAACACTTTGAATTGGTATTCTTTTAAAAAGAACTGACACCTTTCACAAATATTTATGTACATGTGACTTTGTGTGTAGAGAACATGGTCACCTGTGTGCCATAGCACTCAGGAGGAGCTCAGAGGACACTTCATGAGAGTCTCTCCTTCTATGATGTGAGTCACAATGGTCAAACACTAGGCTTGGTGGCAAGCATCTTTATCTGCTGAGCCACCTCACTGACTTAGTAATTGTTTATTTTATGGAATCCTAAAGTAACCATTAAGTATTCTATATTCAAGTTTTATTTTCTCTGACCTAGTCCTGAACACCACTCCTCCAACCATGATCTGGCTCCTGTTGTGGGAAAACAGTAATTAAAAGCTAAGTCTTGGCACTAGACTACTTATTACTTCTGAGTTGTTATTTCAAGTCTTGGTACCATTACAGCATAGATCATACGCAAACATGATAATTTCTCTAGGTCTCTTTCATGTGAGAAGTGACATCCCATAGGCAAACTGAAAGCTGTGGTGATTTCCCTATTTATATTCCCAGTAACAGTTCTATGAAAATATGTTATTTCATCTAGACTCATGTCAAATTATATTCATAATTAAAAATTCAGCCAACTGATAAGCATACTGTTTCTTTTTAATGAACTTGCCTACTGAAACAGAATTTGTTGTTCTCTTAAATAGAAAACCAAGCCTTCCTTTTACTCTGACTTCTCTGTTGTTTTGTTTTTTTGTGGTTAATTTTCAATTTTTGATGAAAATATAATTATATCACTAATCTCTTTTTCTTTTCCCTCTCATGAATCTCACGAATCCAACCTTGCTTGAAAGCATAGATTCTTTTTCCTTAGTAACACACACACACACACACACACACACACATGCACACACACACACACACCCCTACCAGGTTTATTAATAATACAACCTGTTCAGTCTTTTCAGTGTTACTTGTGTGAATATGATTTCAGAACTGAATACATGTTATGGTATAAGCAATTAGAAGGCTCATTCCAGGGAGAGATTATTTTTTCCACTAAAGGATATTTTAGTTGTCTGTAGTTCTTTGTCTATGGGTTGGTACTCATGAGATTTCCCCTTTCTATATTAGCGGATCCACCAGTATTGTATGTCTTCAAGTCTTGGTTAAGCAGATGTATGTAGTGTTGAAGTATTGTAGGTGACAGTCCCCTGTCATTTGTAGGAGACACAATATTACAGGATTTTTCTTGCTTCCCTGACTTTTAAAACCCTTCTTACTCCTTTTCTGAGATGTTCCCTGACCCTTAGGTGCAGGTTGTATTGATGTATCAGTTGGGGTTAGGCACCCTACAATCACTTGTTTCCTGTATTTACCAGTTGTGGCTTTCTGCATCCATCTCTGTCTTTGGCAAAGAGAAGTGTCTTTAATGAGGGGTGAGAGCTAAACTTATTTTGGGGTATGAGGGTAGGTATTTAAAATGCAGACAGGCACTGCTCTCTCTCATCTGTGGTTCCCAGCTCCAACTCTTTATGTGTAAGGAATGACCTAGAGTAACCACTTTGCTTTATTTTAATAATTTAATTTATTATTAAGATTATCACACAAGCACACAATGTATATTCATCTGTCACTAGCCTCTTGCAACTCCTGCCGACACCTCTTATGTTTCACCTAGTCCAGTTAGTGCTGATTCTAACTGCAGGGTTATCTACAGGAACATGGACAACCTACTAGGGAGCATATCATTGACAAAAATGACTCCTCCTACAATAGCCATAAACTACTTAGGTAGGAGTGGAGTCATGGAATTTCAGAAACTAGGCAAAGATCCCTGGGAGTGAGGAAGGAAATAAAGAACATAAAAAGGGGGAAATAGTAGTGTTAAAATAGGAAAACAAGGGGAAGATGGGGGCACTGAGCTGGGAGAGGATGTTAGGGGAAGGCAACGAATGATGTGTGGGGAGATAATTCTAAAAATACTGGAGAAAAAGCATAGACAACTACAGTTTTTAGGATTCCTAAAGTATATATTTAAAAGATTTTAAGTGGGTTTACCATATACAGGGCATTGCCAATTCTTCTAAGAAGCTGTAAGTTATCAAACAACACACCTAGTGCCAAGGGCAATACTCCCTTTGAGTTGCTGGATCCCACAATCATCCCACAAATTATACAAACTTTTCAAAGGCTGAAAAATATGGCATTTAAAATGTTTAAGAACTTAAGACTTTTCATGACAATGAGACACGTCTGCTCCTGGCAGCACAAATCTACTTCAAGAGGAAGATGGGCATCAAAGAGACTCCTTATGGAGTTGGTTAGCCATTTGGACAGGAAACTGCTCTTGCCTGGACTGATATATTAACTGAAAATGCAGGACCCACAGAGAAATGACTGCTAAACTTATCTAAAGGTGAGATTGTTCTTCAGGGTTCCTGCTTCATCAAAGAGTCTGCCAGACATTCTACATGATATAAAAAAAGTGACTGGCAAACTGCCAATATAGGCAGAAATGTCTTTGAAATTTCCTGCTTTGTGAACAAGTCTGCAGGATACTATGGGTGAGTAAGCTGAAGATGGATGCTCCAATGGTACAAAAGAACTTTGGGTTTACTTAGGTATTATCATATCCTTCTGGAGTCTTTAATGAAGTTAAAGAAATGATAGTTAAATTTTTTCTTATTGTGATAAAAGATAAAGTAGATATAAATATTGTAACTGTAATTCTTATTTGATACCTGTTTTGTTATATGTAATTTTACTATGTTAAAGATAAAGCCTTTCTTTTTATTTAAACAGAAAAGGTGAGGTGATGTGGGATTCCCCTGTGTATGCTGTGAATACCATTGGTTAATAAAGGAAATTCTTTGGGCCTATAGCAGAGCTATAGGGGAACAGAGCTAGGCGGAGGGAAACTAAACTGAATGCTGGGAGAAAGGAGGCAGAGTCAGAGAGAAGCCATGGAGCTACCACTGGACACAGATGCTAGAACTTTACCCAATAAGCCACAGCCACATGGCAATACACAGATTACTAGAAATGGGTTAAATTAAGATATAAGAGTTAGCCAATAATAAGTTAGAGCTAATGGGCCAAGCAGTTATTTAATTAACACATCAAGTTTCTCTACGATTACTTCAGTTCTGGGCAGTCAGAGTGACTAAACGGCTCTCCTCCAACGTTTGTTTGTGTCTGTCTGTGTGTTTCTGTGTGTGTGTTTCTATGTGTGTGCTTATGTGTGAGCACACATATGTGATATGTGTGGAGGTCCGAGGTTGACTCCAGGTTTTTTTCCTTGATCATTCTCCCCCTTGGTTTCTGAGACAGAGTCTCACTGTACCTGGAGCTCACTGATTAGTCTAAACTGGCTGGCCAGAGAAAACCTGGGAGTCTCTTTTGTCCTGTACCCAGAACTCAAATTATAGGCTCTCAGTGGTGGTCTCAATATTTTGATATAATTGGGAATCTAAACTCACATCCTCATGGTTGTGAGACAAACACTTGACTTACTGATTGTCAAGTATGTCCACCTCCTATTAATAGTTTCTGAAGCAAATAAGTGGGGGAAAATATCTTTATAAATGAGAATTGTATTTAATTAATTAAAGCTTAATAATGTGGATTAGAGATATACAAAACTTTGGTTGCCTTTATAATTCATATGGAAACATAACTTAATCCTCTGAGAATCATAAAAATGTAACCAGCAAGATGAAGATATTATTGGTAGTTAGTATCTAAGCAACAGTTAATCTTCCAACTGGGCATGAGTATTACTTTTTACCTCTTATTTTTAAAGGAGCATGTGATTTTTTCCGAGTCCCTCAAAATTAAACTAGAGCTATGCAACACTTCATCAAAGTATAAGGTGTGATAAATTCTGACAGAAAAGTAGAACTTTGAATTTTTAAGTGGTGGTGATTTTATTTCTATTCAGGAACCTAAAAAAAGCTTGATATTTAACATAATACAATGAAATCTCATTTACCTGAAGGCTGATAATTCTACATTTTGAAACGCTTGACATGCTAAAGGCATCTCTTGAAATTAACTTCTGTAGTAATCTATGAAAGAGAATACATAAAGAAAATTAAGGTCACGGATGTGACAGCTCAGGGGACACTGTAATTTCTTACCTCTATTGTGACTACTTAATTTCCTAATTAAAAATGTCCCTTATCTACTTGCAGAAGCATTTGCAAACTTGAAATAACATCAAGGCTGAGTAAGCGTCCCCTATGCCAGCGTCTGCGCAAGAGCTGGAAGACGCTCTGCAGATAGAAGCTTCAAACATTCCTTCTTGATTAAGTTCAGTGACACAATGTACCTTTCATTTCTTTAATATAGTTGCTCACTCATTCTGAGTCTCTGAATTCTTTGTCACCTTGCCTCTGGGTCAGAGGGAATGTGCAAGGTATTTCCGAGGCCTCCAACCATTGAAGAGAACAAGCACATCATTTATTCATAAAGTTTTGTTTTTCCATTGTTCCTTTAGGTAATCATAGAAGAAGAGGAAAGAGAATAAACTTCCCCAGATGGTTAGCATGTATAAGGGTTATGCTAGGAAGTTCAGATATACATCAAGACTCGCAGCAAAGCTCCAAATATTTCCTTTTACAGGATAGCGCCAGCATAAGAAGGTCACTTAGCCTTGGTTTGAATTGGTTGGTTTGGATTGAGTACTAATTCCTGTTCTGTTGCTGTCTTTTTCCAGGCTGTCATACTTAGGATGGCATTCAAACCTCTATTATTTTTGGCAACTCCTATAATTCTTCAGAGAAGAGTTGAAATAGTGTCTACTCCCACGGAAAAGGAGAAAAAAAGAGGTACATTATAAGAATACTAATACTAGAATTAATGAGTTCTTTTCATTTCTTGATACAAAATCTTTCCTTTTCCTCTATGTAGTCCAAACAAATCTCAAACTACTCTCCAATCCTCCTACCTCAGCCTCATGAGTGCTATAATTACAAGCATACACTACAACAATCCCTTTGGAGTACATGGTTTCTCAGTCAGTTTCTTGATGTTTTATTCCCAATAATTTATTTTGTGAGTGTTGCTTAGGCTGCTGCTTTTTAATGGTACAATAATGTCCTTTCCTCCTGTATTCAATGAAGTATCAATTGGAAGGAGTTAGTTCAACTGTAAACTTATTAAGCACTAAAATAGGATGCTCTTGTCAACATGTGAAACTTCTTAGATTCACATCATGATGAATCTTTTGAAGAAACTCATTGTCCTTGTCATCACTGATATTGAGATGAGGTAGAGAAGAGGAGACAGAAGAGGGAGGTGAAAGAGAGAAGAAAAAAAAACAGAAATAGGAGAGATCGGGAGGATAGATAAATCGAGAGGATAGATAAATAAATAAACATATATATCTGGAATACAGAAGAGAGGATTGAAAGAGAGGCAAGAAGAAAGTGAGAAAGAAGAGAGGAAGAGGATAGGGGAAAGAAAGAGACGAATGAGAGATGGGGAGAGGAGAGAGGAATGGGTGAGAGGGTGGATAGAGAGAGATTTTCAGGCAGGATTTAATTATTTTTATGTGTAGTTTTTGGTGAAAATTAAGCTCAGTATAATACCGGATGCTTAACATAGAATAGGGTAGGATAATAGAACAACAACAATAAACAGTGTAAAGTAACTGAGAAGCCCCACGAGTAAGGCTGATAACACCATCTGCAGCACAGGCAGGTGAAAGCAAACGCGTTTAGCCTGATTACTTCCCTTCCACCACCGGGGTGTTTCTGCGTTTCCCTGTCGTGATCCCCTTTTATACTCTGTTCTCTCTGAGCCCGTGGAAGCTCGTGATAAATTTTGATGTTTACGCTTTTGCTAGAATAGCCTAGCAGAGCTTTTCTCCGTCCATTAAAACAACAAACCAACAACTGAGAACAATGCTTTATTGTGCTTTGGTTCCCTGGTTAGGAAGGGAATAGAAAGCATTTGTTTTGGAATGAATAGAAGGATGATAATGTGCTTTCTCAATAGGACACTGTTTCAAAATCTTTTTTATCTCTGGAACTAGGATTTCTTTTGTTTCCCAGTCAGCTGGTCAATCAAGGGCAAGTGCCAGGGCAAAAGCCAGGCATGTCCACCAATAGAGCATAAAACACGCTGAGATCTCAGGAGGACACAAACTACTGCATATTATCCAATACAGGGAAAAGACATAAACAGTGACCTAAAATGAATGACTTTATATGCTGCTGAAAATGTACAAGAAGCTTTACCCCATTCATTCAGCTGTTTAGTGTTGTAAAATCTGGCTTGTGTGGAAAAGTCTTTTGTGTATTTTTCCATAATATATATTTTACAAATGATGTTTATTCCCCCCAAAATTCAAACATGTAACAATTACTGATTATATACTGGCGTTTTATATGAATGTAATTTGGTAAAAAATCTCTTAGTAATATTGCTACACAAAACCTATGCGTAATATGAAGATCAATCTGTGGTAAGAAACCAGTAAAATAAAATCCCACTTATTTATCAATTAAGATTCCTTATTCTCTGAGCATTCACTCAGCCCTGCCTTAGTCTATTTCTTGATACAACAGAATATCCTAGACTGGGTCATTTATAAGGAACGGAAATGTCTTTGACTCTGGAGCAGTTACAGCACACGGTGCTCCACCGAGGGAGGAACTGCATCCTGCTGCATCACTCCATGATGGAAGGGGGAGAGAAGACAAGGCAGAGAGATCCACTGCAGAAGAGGACACTAAACTACTTCATTTCAAAAAAAAAATACAGCCAACAACAATTAACCTATTCCTCCACATGATGCCATGGATCAGTTCATGAAGCTGGTGTCTTTAACTGCACTTTCTTGGTCCCTTCCAATACCTAAGCGGTGTTCAGCTGGATCCAAAGTGTCTCCATTGTCCCTTTTGTGAAGACCCTCCATCTCACTTCTTCAGTTTCTGAGCTACGTTTCAGTCACATCCAACTGTGATAGGATTCCTTTCCCCACAGCTTTGCTCTGTTTTTGTTTTCTTGATGATAGACAGCCTGACGTGTCTCAGTGAAGTTCTGATTTGAACTTTTGAGGTGGTCAAGGACACAATACATTTCCCCCCATGTCGTTATTGTCCATTTGCCTTTCTTCTTTTAATGAATGCCTGAACATAATTGTTTCATGATATATTGTTTGCGGCAATTCAAAAACGCTCGAAGCAGTTGTAAGTAGAATACCTTTGAACTCTTCTCATGGTCTCTATAATGTTCTTCAAACACCTATACCCGAAATCATTTGTTCAAGAACAATAGAAAGTAGTCATGCATACATTCAACTAGATGTTCTGCAGTGCAACCCTAAATTCTCTTTCCCAGATTCTGCACGTGTTTTTTTTATTTTGTTTTTTCCTGAATCTCAGGATATAAGTTTCATCTAGATCTTTCTCCTGCCCATTTACTTAGTCTTAAAGCAGAAATACTTAACAATACTGGTCACTTTTAAATGACGACTATTGGCTCTCCTCTCTACTGCTTAAACAAATCTCCTGCACTGAGAGTAAAGAAAAAAAATCTTCTTCAATTCTCAGCGGTGTCTAGTTGATTGATTTCCGGCAAGTTAGCTGGCTGGCATCAGCAGCTCCTCGGACAGAAAATTATTTCTTCCTTTGTGACTCAATTCAGTCTTCCACTGAGATTTATTTTTTGTAGCCCATTCAGTGAATGAAGGAGGTTATATAACATAAAGACATTTAGTTAAAAAATAGCATTTTATTTAATCTTTGAAAATTTCATACAGATATAAAATTCATTCTCATCGTATCTACCCCAGACTACTTCTATCAAATGCCTTTCTGGAGATACTCTAACATAACTCCTTCTCAACTTCGTTTCTTTTTAAGATAACCCTCTGAATCCAATTAGCGATGTGCATATATGCAGGGACGTGGAGTTATTATGCACTGAGGGCCGAGTAACATACTGGTAGCCACTTAGCAAAGAAAAGACTTGCCTTCCCTTTGCAGCCATGAACTTTGGAGCCAAAAGCTTTGCGGGCCCTGCTCATACCTGAATGCATGCCTTTTTAAAGTGCATCCTTAATAAAGATGATATTTGCAACTTTCTTACCAATCATAATAAATAGATAACCATTTAAAACTTGGTATAATACCTAACTAAGAGTCTTCTTTTCTTTACCTGGATCATGGAAGTAATAATTGGTTTGGATATTTATTTTCCTTTCTCATGATCATTTTGTTAGCTGCTAATCAAGGCAAACTTCTACATAAGCACACCTCCAAGCCTTCCTTTCTCGTTTTCAGCCTATAATATTTGAGAAGGCATTCAGAGGTTTCTCTATCTGCTGTGTTTGTGGCTCAAATTGAACATGTCCGCAAAATCTTGCGGTCCATTTTAATCTTTTGAAAATACAGCCTGAGGTGAGTGTGTCTATACAAGTGCCTGCTACCTTTCATTCTTGAACTGTGATCATACATTGCATTGATTAAGCTCTTGCTGAGGAATGCAGCCCTTTGAGCATGCTCAGGAATGTGCCATACCTAAATTGCTTTCCTGTAGGGATATACATAATCTAGCGTATACCCAAATGAAACCCACAGGCCTCTCTTGCGCAAGAAGAATGCTGTTCCATAACGAATTCCCATGCCTTCCTTACTGGCTACAGGAAATCACTGTTTCCACTTGTTCATCTCTTAGCTATGCACATTTTGCCTCTGCAATCATCAAGTTAGAACCGACTGTGCTTGTTTATAATTTCACTGCCATGGAGAGTTTGAGTGGATAGATGCTTGTAATAAGCCCACCCTCCTCAATGTCTTCTTCCTCTCTTCATCATGTTCCTCCCTCCTTTCTCCTTCCCTCATATTTTTTCAAGCCTTTATCAGGATCAATACCCTCTCTCAGAATGGCAAAGGACTCTTAAGCCATCTACAGCTACTGTTCCTTATTTGGTTTATTGCCAAGCAAATGCTTAATTTATTTGCATTAAAGGGTTGATTTCATTAAAGAGGAAATAAAGCAAATATTCAATCCAGGAACAAAGAAAGAACACACTAATTAATAGGGTGGATAAGAGTTCAGAGAGTGGTTCCAGACAGACCATTCACCAATTATCCTCTTTGCCAATGCCATGAACTTGGCTAGTTTGCACACTTTCAAAGACCCACTTTCTGCCTGGGCACTTGATGGCCATGCTGCCGTAGAATCAGGTAGACAAACTCCACTCTTCTTGCCATATTTTATTGCAAATACTGTAGCCTCCTCTCCAGCTCTGGAACAGACTCCCTGCAGAAGCCTTTACTCCCTGGAGACCGCACAGATATTCTGTGCAGACCCTTCTTCCCTCCTTTCTGTGGACCCTCTCAGCACCTGCCCTTTTCCAGCACATCCACATTTCTTTATGTCAGCTACTACCATCTAGAAATGCATTCTACCTGGCATCCCCACCTCTAGAGTAGCCGCACCTGGCAGAAACTGAGAAGTACTCTCTACCAGACAAGCCTCATTTATGACACTCTCCTAAGATCTAAAGGGGACAGCAGAAACCAAGGAACAGAACACACGCCCAACATTTCCCAATATTTATGGTCAGGTAAACTATTTTATTTTTCTCTATAAAACAACAATGGAGCAGCAGAAAATGATAGAATCTACATAAGCTTCCTATGTCAATCCTTCTAGACTAGTTCCCTGGAGTCTTAATTAAATTCCATTAATGGTAAGCCTATGATTGAGTTGAGCAGTAAAAATTTAGACTATCTTATGTGCAGTCCCTTGGGCTTCCCCAGTATCAGCCTGATCTCTGGCTCACAAAAACATCTCTAAGTGGCTTATGGTTTATCCCAGAAGTCTCTGAAATGGTTCAGGGCAGAATAATAAAAGAATATACCCTAAGGGGACCATTACCCAAGACATCAAGTTTTCTCAGTATTATCTTATATGTAACTGTGCCCAACAGTCAGAGCACTGTACAGAGATTAAATGACAACCTTGTGATTCTATAATAATAAAAAAACTCCCCATTAGAAATTCTAGAAGGTAATTAATTTAATTAAAATGAACCACTCATTATATAGAGTTTGGTTATTCCTATAAAATAGTGTTCAAAAGAAATAAATATCAATCATACTGTCTCTAAAAGTTAATCAAAGACTACGCATTTCTGACTGTGTACATACATTCACATGCACACATACACACATACACACACATTCACACACACACACAAACACACACACATATCACATCAAACAAAGGATTATGTTGTGCTTCTTTTCCTGCTAGAACTTACTTAGCTCAAGGGATAATAATGATCCAGTCTAGGTTGCTTTTCTTAACCACCTTTAACTGGAGATGCTCCTGTCAGCAATTATTTAAAGTTTTCCAGGAATTTGGATGTTAAAACCACCAAAACCAGTGCTTCATGAGTATTTTTAAAATAAGAATCTATTCGAATTGAAATCAGATAATTGCAGCCAAAGTGTAAAGACCAAAGTAAAAAACACCCTTCTACTCCCCTAGAGATTTATCTTGGGAAGACCGCATTTCCAGAATCTCTGTACGTGGTGAAGGTCTGGAGATAAACGCAACATGATGGAGCAGGAACATCTGGGTTGAGTCCTTACCAGAATGGTTTCTGTTCACTTCTGGATAGTGCCTCAACACTGCAGCATGCAACCTACTCAACTGGAAGAAAGTTCCTTGTAGATGAGCTTTGACACCAAGCATTTACTATTGTCTTTCTGTCTTTCTCTCGGTCTATTATCTTTTATCTATCTATCTATCTATCTATCTATCTATCTATCTATCTA
>LOEQ01006403.1:19489-38255 GCA_001685075.1 Bramus lutescens | reverse complement strand
ATGACATCTTGAATTTTGCATGCAAATGGATGCAAATAGAAAACACTATCCTGCATGAGATAACCCAGACCCAAAAAGATGAATATGGTATGTACTCACTCATTAGTGATAATTAATCATAAACAAAGGACATTGAGCCTATAGGTCACAAGCCGAGAGATGCTCAATAACAAGGTGGACCCAAAGAAAAACACATATAGATCCTCCTGGAAACTGGAAGCAAACAAGATTGCCAGGCCAAAGTTCAGAGCTGATTCTTAAATAGTGGAAATCAGAAAGACAGGTTAAAGGATGAGGATCGGGACAAAGGAAATAGATCCGAGAAGAGGAAATATCATGAGTCAAGACAAAGAGTAGATTTTAACTTAATTCCTAATGGATTCACCGCTGCTTTGCCCATTTTTCTACTAAGTTCAACCTAGTCTACCATTGTAGACAATATAACTACAGTTCTCTCTAATGTTAAATGATACTTTTCAAGGAAAGACACAAGAGGTGAATATAAGAGCGAGGGACTTGTAAGCTGTGCTGAAGTAAACAGATTTAGCCTTGCTGGTGAAAGCAATCATACTGCAGTGGGTGTCTCTACACACAGGAGCCTAGGAACAACCACTAATTGGATTTAGTGAGTAATTACAAAACCAAAAAATACCCCTTTTAAATTGGTAGCTTGTGCTTTTAATCTCATTACTCAGGAGACAGAAGCAGACAGATCTCTTTGTGTTTCAGGTCAGTCAGGGATACATGGTGAGATCTTATCTCCAAAAAAGAAAGATAAAAAGACAGGAAGAAAAAGGAGGCATGTGTTGACATGAATATGCAATGATTTTCAGGGAGAAAAGGGGTTTATATATGCTCATATTTCATTGTTTACACGTATGAAATTCTAAAAACCAAAGAAAATACTTAAAACTAACTAAGAATAAATTAGTACTATTATTGAGTTCTGAAATCAAAATAACCATGGAATTGACCTTCAACCTAAATTATGAAGGAAACATGAAAGATACTCTGGTCCAGGGTCCAGGGTCCAGGAGACACAGATGGCTTAGAGGAAGGACCTTGGAGTGTTGGTAGGGGTGTTCTATCACACTGTGAGCTCCAAGGTTTTTTTTTTATTTTGCACTAATTAAATAATATTAACCTTCAATCGCGAGGCTGAGTTAGCAACTAGTTGACGGAAAGTAATCATAGCGCATCAGAGGGCATCTGGAAGCCATAAAGAGACACAGGATGTAGCAGGAAGGGGTTTCCAAGTGGTGCAGGTTTTTCTGGTTTGGCAAAGAGGAAGAAGCACAGGTCTTTTTTTTTTTTCCCAGCTGCAATCAAGGCGAGAAGCTTAGTTGCAACCCAGCCTCTCTGAGCTAGAAGGTTTTCACCTCAGTCTTTGAATCCTGAGTCTTATTTATAAATAGAATGATAGAGATTTAGTTAAAGCTACTTTTCGTGGCAACAACAGAGCCTGTGTCTTAGGGAGCAGAATTCCTGCCAGGCTGAGGTCTGAACAGCCAGGCAGCGGAACTGAGGAGTTGCAATTGTCGGCTGAGAAAAGCAGTAAGAGTACGGGCAGCCACTATGTCAAAGATAAAACAGCACTGCAGGCACTGGGGAGTGTTATGCACAAAATTAAAACCTCCAACATTATCTTCCCCGGAAACATAGAAGGAAGGTTCTACCCACACAAGACACTTAAGATGGTTAACTACACAGATACCAGAATACATAGCTCTTATGAAATAAGATGAATGTAGTAAACAACACAGCAAAGCAATGCCTATGTCCCAGATATTCATACCCTAATGTCAGGTCTGGGAACACGGAACAGGGAAACAAAGGTTCAGGAGAGATAATGAGCACCATTCCATTTCCACCCTCAGTTATGCAGGAAGGTCCAACCCAATCGCACAATCTTGTAAGAGGTGGAAAAGAAGAAAAAGCATGAGACAAAGAAGAGATGCGAGGAGGAGAGATTCAGCAGACAGCAGGAAGCTACTTCTTAATGACTGGATGTTTTTGAAGGTGGATGAAGTTCACAAGCTAATATTTCCAAAAGTTTCTGGAAGCAGAGAAGGCAAAGAAATGGTTTCCCTTTCGCCACTGAAAATTATGTTCCATTTCTAAAACATACAGATATAGAACCATGAAGAATATAAACTTTAAGTGATTTTTATTAATGTTTATTATACATGTTCAGGTCCTTGCTGAGGCCAGAAGAGGGCATCACATCCCATGGAGCTGGACTTATAGGCAATTGCAGTCTGTGGGATGTGCGTTCTAGGAACTGAACTCTGGTCATTTCCAAGAGCAACAAGTGTTCTTAGCCACTGAACCATGTCTCCAGTCCTATCATGTACAACCATTTTTGTGTCTTTTATTATGTTCAGTTAGAAAATCTAAAAGAAATGGATGAATTTCTAGACTTAGCCAAACCACCAAAATTAAACCAAAAAGTCAACAACTTAAACAAACCCATATAGATGAGGAGATGGACATCCTAGTAAAAAGCCTCCCAACTAAAAAGTCCAGAGTCGGATAGATTCATAGCGCAATTCTACCAGACTTTCTAATATCTATAGCAAATCCTTTTTAAAATATTAGAAAAAGAAAAAGAATAATTAGTATCCTTCAAATCATATGAGGTCAGTACTGTATAATACTCAGACCTAGTACAGATACTCCAAAAAAGAGAATGACAGACCAATCTCTCAGGTAATCATAGATTTTACAAGTTCAATAAAATACTTGGAAACTGAATATAGAGGCACATAAAGAACATGATGCACTATGACCAAGCTGGTTGTATCCTGTGGATACAAGGATGGGTCAATAAATACAAGTCAAAAATTGTACTCAACCAAAAACGTGGGCTTACACACATCTCAGTAGATGCAGAGAAGCCTACCTACTATTTATTTGACAAAGTACTTAGTGATGCTCTTCCTCACATTTATAAGATTTCTTTTTCTATAAAAGAAGTCGGTAGTTAAAATTCACCTACTGCCTTTTCAATCTAACATAATGTTACACATTCTAGAAACCCTTTATGCTATACAGGAGGACACAGTCTTTCGATATCATTTCACCAGTGAATTTTTCTATCCTTTTATTTGATACTGTAACATTTATTTTTTAAATATACTCGAGCCTATGTGGAACGTTGTGAAAGAAAAACACACATTAAAAACAAGGAAGAAAAGTGTGTCTACGGGTCTTTTGTTGCAAATCAAAGGCTCTTATTTCCATCTTGGTCCTTGATGCTGTATGAGACCATACATTTTGATGCTGTTTGAGACCTACAATTGTCGGATTGCTGTCCTACAATTCCGCATCCTTGCCACCTATTGTGATGTGTTGCTACTGGGAAACTCTGAGTATGTATGTGTGGATCTAATGAATCAATGCACAAAATTGATGCTCTAGCTTGAATATTGAATGTCCCTCAAAGGCCCAGGCTTCAAAGTATTGCTTTGAGGGTGAGGGTCCTTGGAAGGTCTTTGAACGTTTAGATATAGAGTGTAAAACAATGTCTTTAGATCCCTGGGGATGTGCCGTTAAGGAGGATTATGAGGTTCCAGTCCTTTCTTCTCTGGGCCCTAGCCATGAGGTATTTTGTTTTGGTTTGGTTTTGTTTTGTTTTTCAATCGCATGCTACCACTGTGGTTTTTGTTTTTCTACCATCCTAGAGCTCTGGATTCATTGTATTTTGAGCTAAAGCCTCCAAGATGCTGGGCCAAATAAACCTGCTATATTTATGACTTTTTAATATTTCTAGAATTTAACTATAAGGATGAAAACTCTCTAACATGAATGGTTGCTATCTTTTTATGCATAGAAGGTTTTGTATACAATAAGAAAGAATGAAAAAAGGGCATTACTATTCATTCCAATCCGTTATAAGTCATCAGATGGGTAACTTACCAAAGAGCATTTCAAGCCAAATATAAAGTTATAGCATTAGATGAAAAATTATTCTGTGTCAAATGAGCAGTGTAGCTCTAGAGAGGTTAAACCAATGTGGTAAGATTGCTGCAGAGACCTATAGTTGCTAAATAAAGAACAGACTGAAAAGATGCTATTTTTTAAACAGGGAAGTCTATCTTTGGGTTTCATAAACATAGCGTGTATTATCTTTTTTGCTCCTATTAAACTTTTCCAATAATTTGG
Source organism: Bramus lutescens (assembly GCA_001685075.1). Classification (NCBI taxonomy): domain Eukaryota; kingdom Metazoa; phylum Chordata; class Mammalia; order Rodentia; family Cricetidae; genus Bramus; species Bramus lutescens. Next base: position 34,091 of record LOEQ01006403.1, on the reverse strand, counting down.
ATTTGACTTTGCAGTTGATTCCTTTTACCCCCAGACCAGTAGCCCCCCCCACACCCCCATGGAAGTAAAAACGACATATAGAGATGCTAAAATCCACCGGAAGGCTAGAAGCTCAGCTTTCCTCCTGCATTTCTACTACCAGATGGACTCAGTCAGGATCTCAAGCTGTTCCCCGGAACACTCCCATTTCCTCAGTCTTCCTAAGATCTTACTGTATCACTTACTTGGCGCTGCCATGGTAGACTCTCCAGACCAAAGAAAACTTAAGGGATAGAGGATTTATTGAGGTGCCCTACACTTCTAGGTGCAGTTGCCATGGAGGAAAATCGTGACAGGAATCGCAACAGGAACTTAAAACAGAAAAATATGGAGGAAAGTTGGTTTCTGGCTTACTCAGACTCAAGCTTAGCAAGCTGCCCCATGCAGATAAGTATTGTCTGGAGATCAGTGGGATGGGCCCTCCTACATCAATTAACAATCAAGACACACACTCGCAGATGTGACCAGAGACTTATCAGATGAAGACAATTAGTCAGTTGTGATTGATTTCTCACGCGATTCTAGCCATTGCCAAGTGGGCAATAGATGCTAACCATATGACACTTATAAATATTAAAATCCATATCACAAGAGTGTTGTCTTTTAACTGTACCAGAGACACATACTGGGCTCATTTATTTGTTCATCTCATTGTTATTTTACGGGTGTCAAAACAACAAATATAGAGGGGTGTAGTAATTAGCACACTGTAAAGAATGTAAACAGAATGAGGCACCAGATATTAACGGGGCTTGGATGTTATTACACACACACAAAAAAGTGGAAATCATTATTGGTGAAATGCAAATCAAATTCAAAGTTATTTAAAAATAGTTAGTACGGTACCAGAATTAATTTCACTATCTTGGCAAACCAACTACCGATGTGTCAGAAGCTAATAAAAGAACCAATTAATTCTATTACCTTTTCAAGTTTTTCATAAAAGTGTTTCATGTAACAATAAATTACTTGATAAAAACACAAAATTTAGAAAAGAGTAAACACTATTTTTCAGTAAGTGTATTAGTTTTCCAATTGATTATCTTTAAATTTTCTCCTACTACTCTTGCTATCGTATTTGTGTGTGTGTGTGTGTGTGTGTGCAGGTGTGAGCAAGCCGTGATACACATGTGAAAGTCACAAGACACTTAATACAGCCAGTTCTCTTTCACCTTAATGCGGATTTCAGGAATGAGCTCCGGCAGTCCGGGCTGCCATGCCAAACTCTTTTCCTCATTGGACCAGCTCAGTAGCTTCCGTCAGTTAATTACCTCCTTGCCACGTCTAATGCGACATTATTTTGCTCATTATGTTTGATTCACTGTGTGTAACATGTGGAAAGTGATCAAGATGTGTTTGCCGGCTCGCTGAGCTGAGGTTTGCGCACGGACAGGAAATGTGCTCTTTCCACTCTCGCCACCAGATGGCAGCATGCACACAGCAACTAAAATGAGTTCTTCGAGAGGTTAAAAAAAAAAAAAACCGATCCTTTGGAAACAACTGACTCTTGTTAGGCTATGACAGAAGTGTACCGGGAGTAGGAGGAAGAATTCCCAGTGCGGCGATGAAGATGACGAAGGATATAAACTGGTTGTGAATAGAGCTACAAGATACTGAGGCAGCCAAAAGTAAAGGAGGAGGAAACAAGGGCGGGTCGGTCAGTTAAACATTTCCAGACGTGGCTATAAATGCATCTGCACTGATAGCAAGCACATCTGGGGAACCAACGGACATCTATCTTTCCCCAGACGTAAGTGTGGCACGCAATGTCTAGAGCTACCATAAGGCATAGAGAGCTGAAAGGTTCTGCGTGCAGGGGCAGGGCGTCAGCGGGGGTGATAGCTCCTCAGACGGGCAAAACATTGAGATCAAATGCCGCCACCAATAGGCCTCTTCCTGCTGACACGTTCCACGATGCAGAACAGAACTGGTCTTTGTAGTCACATCAGACAGAGTGTAAACAGAAAGGCAAATTACAAGCAAGGAAGGAGTGAGAATATATTCAGATAAGAAGTCAATAAGTAAGCATCAGTTTGCTTTGTAGCTTCTCATATATCAAGGTCATCTCTTAGCTCGGTCAACCAAGCACTTCTTACGTTGTGGGTATCAAGTCAATCAAATTCCCAGCTCTCTTCATAACCCAAAGAGTGACATGAGTCAGTAAAAAGCATTTTGTTTGGGAAAGATGACTAGACAGAGTAGAAAGTGAAAAGTGATTTCTAGCTTGAGAAATTATTTGCATCCCTGGCGAAGTTACTGAACTAGATGAAGTCCTTATCTGTGCTGTGATATGTGGATGCATTTGTGTGCTGTTCTAGTCTGAAGATCCGGAGATCCAGGAGATTGATCTCTGTGGTCACTGAAGCAAAACAGACTGCCCTGAACAGAAAAATTATAGAGTCTTTAACAAAAAAGACCTGTCGACATTCATCCAGATTAACCCCAAACTAAAATGCTCACACTTAAAAGACTGCCATATATATGTGACATGACCAATGCTTCAGAAAAGCCTTGTGTTTTCCGAAGTGTGTATTTGCTCTCTGTGTTTACTAATTGTAAACACATGCATGTTCATACATATCTCAATATTTTTTTCGTTTTATTTCTTCCTTGAGAGAGAGTTACACTGTGCTCTTTATACTCCTGGTATTTAATATTTAATCTTAATCTTTGTCCTTTGCAGAGAATTCCAGGCAAGTGCCATCGCCCCAGTTCACAACTTACTGGCTTGGGTGTACAGTTAGAAAATGCTTTAACCCTGGTACACGTCCTTCTAAACCACTTTTCCTCAGACAGAAAGACGTCGTCTCTGATTATTTGTCGATAATAATGAACATAGGTGGTCATCAATAATTGCTTACCAGGCTTGAGACCGCTAAACTTAAGTCAACAGCCTCTTTGGACAGGATAAACATGGTGCAAAGCAACATGTAGCCAGCAGGTGGCAGTACAGTAAGTAAACTTCTACAGAGCTAAGATTGAGAGGCTCAGGGAGTCCTACCATAGCGAAGGGAGACGCTGGTAATCCCACAGCATTACTATGATGCCTCCGCATACCCTGCTTTCCCCAAGTCTTCTGATACTTGTAAAGGGATACAGTGCTGATCTTGGTTGGAGTGTCTGTTGTCATTCACGTTAAATTTTTGTTTTTATTTTCTTTATACTGGAAAATTTTAGCTACATGATACTGTCCTTAAAGACATGTGTGTGTGTATGTGTGTGTGTGTGTGTATTACATAAAACAATATTATACTTTTCCACTTATATTGAAAAGTATATCAAATTTGTCTAAATATAGGCAAATATACTAAAATAAAGAAAAATATACTTTTTAATCTGGTTGTTTGGGGGTTGTTTCTGGAATTTCAGAATTTGTCACAAAAATATATTTTGCTTGAAGAAAAAGGAAGATAGATTTTGAGTTGTGGTATTGCTGTTTAGTTTTGCTAAGGAACATTGGTCAACTGAAATCTTAGTTTTGCATTGCACAGGCTCTCAAAACAAGGTGGGCTTCCAGGACAACCCTCTTAACAAAAATCTAACAGCTTCAGAAAGATCTCTTCATAGTAACTGTCCCTTATAAGGTCATTTTTCTTGGTCATCAAAGCATCTACAGCTTTTTTATCATCCTTATGTATTAATGTATTCAACATTGTGTTCCTATTTAATCATTGATCAAGATTCTTCCATACTGTGCTTTCTGTAGTTAGTTTATAATGCTAGGAAAGATCATTTATTGGAATAACTGTCATAAGGCTAAAAAAAAAAAGGTACTCAAGAGCGAAGAACCTAAAATTTCTGCTCTTGCATGGAATGCATTTGGGGCGTTACTGTGACGATTTAACCTTTACGATACTGGGACATACTCTGTGCCTGCTGAATGAGGGATAAGAACAAGAGAGGATGATGAATGTGTGCCTGCTTCTGTAGGAGGCTCTTTCCAAAGGGGTAACACTAACCAAAATATTGGTGAGTTGAAAATGTAGAGGATCTCACCCTCGGACCAGGTGAGTGCAGAGACCCTTCACCTCCCCTGGCCATGAATAAAGAAAGCTGGGCCATCCCCGAATGCACAGCCAGGGTGGTCGTCATCTGTATGTAGAGCTTAAAGCAAACAAGGCTAAGCTATGGCCAGATGTGGGGGCTTTCAGGTTCACTGATGGTTCCCGGGGTACTGGAGCAAAAGCCACGCACTGCACGTTCCTGCTTTTCATGGGGAGACACGGAGGCAGGGAAGCAAAAGGAATCAGATCTGTTCCCAAGTTTTCAAATTGGTTTCTTCATGCCTCCAAAGACGTATTTGATATTTTCCAAAAATAATTTTAAAAAGAAGGCATGCCTTTAAAATTATCAGCAAATGGTACTATGACAGATTGGCCCGTCAAATCTGATAAGCTAGCAGATACACCCTGTGGGCCAAGATACAGCAGGGCATTTCCCAAGGGAGATTATTGCATATCTTCATTTGTGTGGGGATTGCTAGAGACCGATCATTAAACGTTTATACCAAATAAACAACAATTTTAATATTTCATCTTTGGAAAATTAGAGAACTTTTTTCCAAGGCTATCTAGTCTGATCTCATTGCCTGCTTTTCCATTTGGTGAGTTCTAAAAACTAATCACACTTTCTGTACTATTGCCTTCTGGTATTTCCCTTTTTTTTTCTTCTTTTTCTGCTGTCTCATATACTTTAAGTCCTATCCAAGAAACAAAAGTCTTGAATTCAACAGAGAGTATTAACAAATATGAATTTTTAATGTCTAATCCACCTTGCCTGCTGACTGGCATGGGAAGGTTTGACTCTCCTTTGCTTATGCGTTCCTTTGGCCACCAAACCTGTCCTATTTGTTTCTGAGTCCAGAGCTCAACCTCTTTTGTGCTCAGCCCTCACGAGGAGAGAGTCATTTACTCTTGAAAATGAATGGACATCATTTGATCTGTAGGCTCCACTTCCACAGCTTGTGGTATACATTATTTAGCATGAAAAGTTGTCAACATCAACTGAAGATCTGCTTAATATAGCCGAGGACAGGATCATAGCAGCAGGTTCACGTTCCAAGCTGTCCTTGAACTCATCTTTGAGATTCAAGATCTGTACCGATGTTCTCTGTGTGCTGTGCAAAATGAAACCAAACGTATTTGACCCCCCTCCAAGTCTGTTTACTGAAGTCACTAAATCACCCTCTCTCTGACCCCAGCTAGAGGTTGAAATCCTCATGCACTGCCATTGGTTTCTTCAGCATTCCACCGAGCAGATGTGTGTTCTGTGGCTTAATCTTTTCCAGATTGATGCTACAGAAGCCCGACACCTGAAGGGGGCTCCTGCCACAGTGTGGAAAACCTCATGCATCAAACCTGATTGGTCCATCTCAAAAATCGCAGGTTTCACCAGTGGTAATAGTAAGAGTTGCGTGGAATAAAATTATGCCTAGTAGCTTCATCTCAAGTAAGTTTTATCAATGACTCCATCCCATTGTTTGAATTCACCCAGTTGAGTCAACGCTATGTCTATTTGTCACAAATTTTAGAAGTGTCAAACAACTTTTCAAGTAGCTCCTGCCTTGCCATTCAAAATCATTTTCACCAGAAGTTGTTTAAAAGGCTTACACATATAGATAAAAACTGGTGGGCTTGTCGAAATTGGAAGCATGAGTTTATTTCCTATGCATTCCCTTACGTTGGTCTAGAACAGGTGCAGACAAATTATATTTCTCATTTTGATTGAAATGATAATCAATAATTTACCTTTAATTTGGGTGTAATATTTCTGAAAATAATTCTGAACTTACATTTTCTGCTATTGCCAAACTTAGATCCCAAGATGTTTATTTATAGTGATGGATTTGGTTTTTACAACCATCTGTGAGGTTACAAATTTATTATCCCATTTGCTAGACGAGGAAGCAAAGAAATTGATGTTTTCAAATATGAAATAAGCCTTCTCCTGTGTCCTAGAGGATGCTAAATGCCCCAATTTTTCTTAACAATTTGGAAGGCAAGAGATAGTAAGTATCTTGAACTTGAATAGCATAAGCCCTAATTTTAATCCTTCAGATGTAAATTGACATCTTTGAGAATCTAGATGTTTAAGAATCCCATTAGAGAACCTGGTTAAACGCATCATTAAATAGTCCAAATAACTTTTCTTCGTCCCTGACTCAAGTTTATAATGTGAGAATATGGAAATATGTGCACCTTTCTCAACTTTGCAATGCGTAGCAATGTAAGTGATATGTGTGGAGGGCTAGGGAGATGGTTGGTAATATGGGCAAGATACCCTGCTTCACAAACCTGAGAATCTGGGTTAGGATCACAAGCATTCATGCAAAAAAGCCAGAGGTGGCCTCTAGGATGCCTGAGGATGGGATAGAGACAGGGGATATCAAGGGTTTGCTGACTTGCCAAGTTAACTGAGAAACTCCAGGCTTTAGAGTCATTCATTTACGTGGAGAGTGATCAACCAGGGTGCCTCATGTCCTTTTCTGATCTACCATCTCCACAGGGGTATACTCACCTGCACATGCATAATACACACAGACAAATAAATATATAAACTAAGAAAAATATGTAGGAAGACGTATATAGCATCTGGAATATCACTGACATTACTGTGCCTTAGTAGAAAATAATTATTATTAATTCTCAACTGGCCATTCAAAAATGCAAATGCTACACATTTTCTGTTTCTAATTGGAAGTTCCTGGCACCAGGGGATTGAGTTTTTCTGCTGTTTATATGTCCCTGAATTCTCTGTAAAAGACTTTATTTCGCTATGTAGGCAACTGGTTTTTCACATAGATAAGGTCAATTAATTTGACCTTTGGTTCAGTGTGAAATGTGTAATAAAAGTTGGTACCCCCAAGGACCGGATGTTAGCCTTTCAAAAAAAGCAACTTGCTGGGACAGGAACAATAATTTATTACCTCATAAAATCCAGATGAACTGTTCCAAGTTGTACAGGGCAGTGAGAAAGAGCTTGCCTGTCCTTATTTGTTTGTTTGTTTGTTTGTTTATTTATTTATTTATTTATTATTTATCATTTATTTATTTTTGTTGTGCGTGATAGAAGAGGGATGAGAAAAGAAACGCAGGTACCTGTCCTGCTTCACAGTAGGAAATAGCCAAGTGCAAAAACAGAGCTGTGGTTTCTTTCAGGATTTACTCACAGGACCTACCTAGTTCTGTGTTTCCCAGCAGCCAGTCTTCATGGATCAGAAGTATTGATGATGAAGGAGAATTCCACACTCATTTTTATTAGTTTCTAAAAGCTGTATTTATTTTTAGTGTGTGTGTGTGTGCCCACATATGTGCAGATACTTTTGGAAGCCAGAAGAAGGCATCAGATTCCTTGGAACTAAAGTTACAGACCGTTGCGAGCTGCCTGGTATGAATCTTGGGAACTGAAGCCAGGTCCTCTGCAAAAACAACAGGTGTTTGAACCATTGAACCATCTCTCCAGTCCCAGATTTTGTTATTGAATTGTATTTCCTAATTTGAGTTGTAAAAGTTGTGCATCCTTCTGCTATGAATGAGGTTTAGAACCATTTTTGTTTCTTATCCTCCTCTTCCTCCTCCTCCTTCTTCGTGCTGGGGTCAAACCCAGGGGTTTTTCTTGCAAGGTTGGGAATGACTCCTACAATTACATACATTCGCAGTCACAAAAACCAACTCAGTAATGATTCCTATAGAAGGGAGGGACATTGAAAGACTGAAATAGCAATTCTACCCAGCAACCCAGAAGGTACAATCCAAACTATTTACTTCAAGAAAAGCATTGTGGGTTAGAAACCCAAATCAATTATGAAAGCAAGACAAAAGCCACACATGGAAAGTTTAAATCTCTTGGCAAGATAAAATAATTCTGTGTATTTTGCTCACACCCAGTCTCTTCATTTACCACTAATAGTGGTTTGGAATTTCTGTTACTAAAGTTTCCCCCTTTGTAGCCTTCAGAGTTTAAAAAAAAAGGTTGTGTTTAAGAGAAAAATCAATCAGCAAGGGCTACATAACTTTTTATGTGGAAGATGCAGGAGTGTATCTTTAAATAGGACACAATCCCTCTATTCCTTTTGGAGTGGATACCCATAGCCCTATGCAACCATGGTTCAGAGCTAGAGTTAACCAGTTTTCACTGTAATTCATAGGTACTCTTAGATAACTAGATTTTCTGTTCAGTACCTGAAGATATTTACCAAAATTTATTTTATTTTAATTGGAGGAAATTTTTTAAATAAGTTTCAAATGAACAACCTAAAAACAGAACCAACTGGTTTGTACATGTTTTCTTTTCTATTTGTTTATTTATACTACGGAAAACTAGTAGGTGCCCTGAAGTCATTGTCTGAAAGTACAAAATACTCAGAGCCAAAAATTGCAACCAGGTCTGCTTTTGACCTTCCCTTAGGAAATAATTTTTTAGATCATTATCCTTTGCCAAGTATCCATTCCATAGAAGTTGATTTGCTAATTTATTTTTGGAAGATTGAGAGTTCTCATTTCAATTGTAAGCTCCCTGTTATGTGTACTGGAACCAAAGCTCCTAAAAGAGAACAGTTGTATTTTAGACGACTAGGTTTTTCTTCACTCATTCCTTTCCTTGTCTGAAGGGAAGAATATCCACCAAATATCTAAGTGCTTCCCAAACTGCCACTTATGTGGTTCCAGAGAAAAGCTAGCTCAGATGGAGATTAGTATAAATGCCCTAAAAGATTCACAGGGCAGGAGAATCTCACAAAAATATTGTCATTTTTGTGTTTGGAATATAACTTATGATAGCTAAAGCCTTGGTTACATGCGTGCATATATCTCCATGTGATTCTTTACAGTAGTTGGGGCTCCTTACAAAAAGATTTTTAAGATCCGTAGCAGTGCAGAGAGACCCAGAGGAGGAGAAAAGCTATGTGACCATAAAACTGTCAATTATATGCAGCAGGATTCTCATGGCCCTAAATTTCAACTTTGTAAATAGGCTTGGCATCAAGCCTTTGACTGGAGAAAAGTTAGGAAGGAAGATAGAAAAAAGGGAGGGAGGGAAGGAGGGAGGGAGGAAAGGGAGAAAGGAACGGAAGAACGAAGGAAGGAAAGAAGAAAAAAATAGTCTCCCTGCCTAGCTCGTGCAAACACACACATGCACACACGCACACACACACATACGCACACGCACACACACATGCACATGCACACACAAACGCACACTCAAATGTTAACACATACTGTATGTGGGCACTACTTTATTTCCTATTCAATGATATTCTTTCCTGCTAGTGACCTCCAGGATTCATGGCTTTTCTAACACAGGACTTCTGAACAAAGTTTTCAGTATTCCCACCAGGATCTATGAGGCTGGATACTCTGGCAAACCATTTCTGCTCTGATTCTTGGAGAAGATATATCCATATGGCTATTATGATAAGCTGCCTGGTGAATGACAGGTAACTATTAACTGTAAAACAAATCCCTAGGCTTAGATGTTGGTTTTCAGTGAGCCTCAAATAAACTGATTTACTCAATTTAAATAGAAAGTTATTTGTTTTATAACTGTGAAAATTATAATGTGTGACTATATTTAATCATAGAGAATTGAAGAGCGTACATTACATTTGCTTAGCTCAATTTCTGACCAATGATAAATTAACAATCTATATTACATAAACACAATTTCTTGTGATTTTTTTGTTTGCTTGTTTATTACTAAGAAAGTATTATTAAAGGAACTCACAGTCCTGGGGAATGAAGAATCCCTAGATGTAATAATCTTGACATAATCATAGTAATCAGTCTCTAGGTGATGAGCACTAAATTGGAGCTCAAATTAAGTCACAAAAACATCCTGTATTGCCCTTCTACATTTTCAAGATTAGAAATGTTGATTTATAGGACACATATGCCTTTCTTTTATGAGAAGCAAGTTTCACCAATTAATTTAGAGCTAACTTTCAAACATCATTATCATAGAATATTTCATAACTTTGATCTGAATTGATTAAAACACACACAATATATATNATCTTTGGGTTTTTCTTTTTCTTTTGGAGATGAAGTTTTACTATGGTGACAATACTCAGCAACACTTCTACAGACAACTGAGTTCTCTGTGTGCAGATACATATTACTGATGATCATATCGAGAGAATCAGAGGTAGCTGATGGGGCCTGATGTCAAAGGATAAGAGACAGACTGGACATACAGACATAGGTGAGTGTGTTTTGCTTTCATCTAAAGAGCTTATGGACTTGACTGAGATTGCCATTGGAAGTTAAACGTGTCCTTCTGTTTTTAAACGATGTAATAGCTAAATCCTATGCCAATAACTATCTTGGGTATTTCTGAATGAGAGCATTCATATGTGCTAGCCAGTGACCCACTCATCTCTAATATTAGATAGATTTTTGACAGTCACCGATCCTGGCATTGATAACCAATATTGTTACTTCACATTACTTTGAGAGACTCAAACTTTTACCAGTATCTCGCGCAGATGATTCGATATGCCTTTTATGTCTGCCACTTTACAATTAGATTGTCTTCCCGCAGAATAGCATTTGGTGTTTTAGTCTTCTTGGTGCCTAACTTCTCTGGAAATCTTACTAGATACTTTGCTCTCTTCTCTGCAGACTCAAGATTTGTTCCCATGGACTTTTTTTTTGAACCACCTATTATTTTTCCAAGGTTTACTTTCATTTCATGTTCGATTTCACAATTGGATTACAATTGTCACATATCTACTTTTAAATATGTATGTCATTTGATTTGATAAAATTACTTTGTAATAGTTTAAGTTTGACCACATGATAAAATATGACTCTGACTCTGTTTCTAGTAGTGTTCCTTAACACATTTCTGCATGGTAGCTCTCCCTGGTCTGGGTTTTGAGAGGCACTAATGAGGCTGAGAGTAAAGGTAGAAATGTAGATATTTGCCTCCCCTTTGCTTGACATACCTGTATTTCTTTGCAATTCAGTGGAAAGGTGTCCTTCTAATTCTCTTTATAAATATCTTTCAACTTTATTGGCCCACTTCACCTCTGCTTTTTGAATAGATTAAAACTTCAACTTCATAAGAATTTTCTCTTATGTTCATTACCACCTCCCCTTAATATTCTTTTTATTAAAAATTAAATTCACTTTCCCTTGTTTCTAATGAATATAGCTGCTTTGAGCAAACACTTACTGAATATGTACAAAATACACAAGCTTACCTACATACATCACACATAGATACAAACACACATATATACACAAGCACATATTTACAAATATACACATATACACATGCATACATACACACATACATACAAGCAGATGTGCACAAATACATACATATATAGGTATATGCATGCACGAGTACATATACATATACACATGCATATACATACACACATACATATATAATATATATAATCTATAATAATTCAGAAATACATAAATGGATGATAATTATTGATGCTTTCCATCATTTATTGCTTTATAGATAGTCATTATATGTCATGACATGATAAATTAGTATGTATCTTTACTGGCTGATAATTTTGCCAACATAATATGAGATAGGGTCATCTGAGAAGAAGGAGTCTCAAATGAGAAAATACCTAACTAAGATTGGCTTGTAAACAAGCCTGTGAGAAATTTTCTTGATAGATGATTGCCGTGGAAGATGCAGCTTACTGTGCTTGGTGCATCTATGGGAAGGCAGTCATGGGATGTATATGAGAACAAGCTGAGCAAAGTACAAGGAAAAATCAAAAAACTGAATTCCTCCATGACTTCTCCTTAGTTCCTATCATGTTCCTTCTGTGATTTCCCTCAGTGGCGATAGAGTATGAACACAGTCATAAACTGAAATAAACCCACTTTCCCAAGTTATCTGGTCATGGTATTTTAGCACAGCAAAAAGCGAATGTAACTGAGAGAGCATCTTTATAATGAATATTTAAGAGAAACTTCTATGAAGCTCAAAAGTTGTTTCTTCAACCGTATTAAACTTAACTGACACTTAAAGGTTAATTTTACCCTATGCTGATCTACCCAGTTTATGAACTTATGTAATTAAGACTATGGTTGATTTTTCAATTCTGAATATTGTAAGAAGTTGTAACACTATTAATAAAAACCCAGGGGCAGAAATTGGGCTTCAACCTGAAGGTCAGTAAAGCAAAACAGCCAGCCACCGAGTTTTACCTCCACTTCAGTCCACGATGGCAATCCTGCCTCCAGGAATCTCAGAATGAGACTGTGTCTGAGAGCTGTCTCCTCCTGTTTTATATTCCTCTCTAGTGCTGGGATTAAAGGTGTGCACCACCACCACCCAGTTTCTATGACAAACTAGTGTGGCTACTAGAATTAAAGGTGTATGGCATCCCTGCCTGGTCTGTAAAGCTGATTAGTGTGGTTGTTTTAGTCTTTGAACTTTAAGAAAGCTTTATTTATTAAAATACAAATGAAATATAACTACAGGAAGTTTCTTCATTCATGAACATAACTTAGAAGTAACCATTTTGAAATAATAGAGAAATGGAACAGTTCTCTCTTGAGGTACTTGCAGAGATGGCTTATACTTACAGGAACCTTTAACTATTGAAGAGAACCTGAGTTCAGTTCCTATCCCTCCTATTGGGTGGCTCACAATGGCCCATTGATGTGGGTTTCCTCTCTGTATGCTGTAACTACCATTGGTTAATAAAGAAACTGGCTTGGCCTGATTGGGTAGAACAAAGGTAGGTGGGGAAAACTAAATTGAATTCTGGGAGAACAGAGGCAAAGTCAGGGAGAAGGCAAGGAGCCTGTGCTGGAGACAGACATACTGAAACTTTGCTGGTAGGCCATGATCTCATGGTAATGCACAGATTAATGGAGATGGGTTAAATTAATATGTAAGAGTTAGCCAATAAGAAGCTAGAGCTAATGGGCCAAGCAGTAATTTAATTAATACAGTTTATGTGTGATTACTTTTGGGTCTGAGCTGCCAAGTAGCCGGGAAATATACAATTAACCTCCTTCAACAAATTGGCGCCAACGTGGTTCAATAAATCTATGGAAAACCTAAAGAAGCTTGGAAAAGAATTCTAGACACTAAAAAACAAAGTTTGGCTGGATTTATTTTCCTAAATGGGCTTTTCTTGCTGCAAGGATGCTGTGGCTCCTTTAAGAGAGGTTTTCCTGGTTCAGTGGCAACAGAAAAAAGCTGTGATTTTTATATGCCAGCTTTCTGGGCTATGTTGCCAGTGTGAACTTTGACTCTTTCTGGAGGTCCAGATATGGAATACTTAAGTAGAATTTGTGAGCAGAGTGCTACAACAGCTTAATGGTTTGACACAGGCCCGCTACGTACTTAGAACTGGAGCAGGTTGCATAGCTTGCAGAGGTGATGAATGAACTTCCATCATGTTAGACTGTGTGGAGCAAGCAGGCAGGGCTGTATATACCCTAGTAATGCTATAGCTTAGGATTTTAAAAAGTGCTTAGCATTTTAAGAAGCAGTCCTGGTCAGAAAATAATTACAGATATACAATAAAGATGGATTCAGATATAAAAGACCTCTAAATGGGTCACAATTATGGATAAATATACATAGGCTTGGGAGACAGAAGAAAAAGAATATAGAGATATAAAAGGCAATCAATGCTTTAAAAAACAAAGTCTTTAATGAGACAGAGTTCAGACAGAGTTCATAGATTAAAGGAGTAAAGATAATAAAATATTAAAAAGTAATAGAGTAAGAAAAGCCACATAAAGATGGAATATACCCAGAGTCTGGATTATGTGTATTATTGTGTTTTCTTTGAATTTTTTGAATGCAGAGAGACATTTGATTCTGGGGCCTGCTAAGCTAAGCCAACATATATGTTTGAAAGGTATTTTGAATTCAAAATATGAGTTTAAGGATATGTTGCTATGGAAAAAAAGATCTTATTTTGTTTTCACAGAGAATGAGAACCTGTGGATTCTCTCCAAACTAATGTGGTTTGATGGACCAAGATCCCCTGAAAGGTTGCCTTGAACACCTCTCAAAAAATTACTTTGCCCAATAAACAGCAAGAAGCAGTTTGGAGAGAACTATGCCCAAATTCCCAAATATTGTTTGCAAATGTTTCTTTACATTTAAAGGGAATATGCTATAGAGATTTGCATTGGTATGGATCTTGGTTTATTGATACAAATTTAAGGTCAATTTTGTTATAATGTCTATACATATACATACATACAAACATATATTTCTGCTCTTGATTAAGGTATTATGTTTGTGTAGCTCATTCATTTAAAACTGTAATGTAAAATTCAGAAATATAGGTTAATAGATAATCATCTATAATAGTCAAACTTGTAGTCATGTTAGTTAGACTTTTTTTAGATGTACAGAAATATATTTCATATGGAGAGTTATTCTTCAAACCTCTCAAAGAGTAACAGAATATGGCATTTAAAATGTTTAAGAACTTAGGAGTTTTCACAACAGTGAGACACATCTGCTCCTGGCAGCATCAACTACTCCAAGAGGAAGATGGGCATCTAAGAGGCTCCTTATGGAGTTGATTAGCCATTTGGACAAGAAACTGCTCTTGCCT
>LOEQ01006402.1:115617-140835 GCA_001685075.1 Bramus lutescens | reverse complement strand
GCATACACACAGACAAAATATTGTATGCATAATAAATAAATAAATATTAAAAAAGAAAAAAGAATATTATAAAAAAGTATTACTTTGTGTGGTTAGCCATTTACTAATGGGTCTAACAATATCATCAGGATCCATTCTATGGCTTTATTAAGACAAGACTTCAGTAAAGATTCATGGTCACATTTCTTGGAGTACCAATATGAATTCATATTTTTAAGATTCCCACAAGAGGCTTTTCTGAGTCAAAGGAAACAAATTTTTAAAATACTTGTAGATACTGAGAAAATGAGTTTTTCCAAACCAAATATCTAGGATTGTGGAGAAAATTCAGTTGGTAAAGTGATTGCATTGAAAGCATGGGGACCTGGGTTTGACCCCATAATCCCCACTAGAGATAAATGTCTCTACATCATACTCACAGTGCTAGAGGGTGGAAATAGGCATGTCCACAGGGTAAGCATACTTGATGAGTCTCAAAACAAATAAATACACCCACACTCACACTCATGCATACACCCCCATACATATCAAGGTGGAAAATATCAAAATAACAGCAGATGGAATTGTTCTCTGGTCTCTAAATGCACCTAGACTTACACATGCAACTGGAAGTACATGAACATGTACGTGTATGCAAGTGTACACATGCATACAGAGCAAACCATATTGCCTTCAGAAGACTTTGGAACCCTCTTGGTAGTGTTCTGCATGCATCCCTGCTTCCCTTCAATCTTCCTGGTATGTACTATTCAATGAGTCGCTTGCAAATTAGATTTGATTACTGTCTTTTCTCTATGAATTTTTAAGTCTATGAGTAAGTATCTTTTCTCACTGGGACTTTTTGCTATTCACACATTCTGCCCATTTCCTACTGGGCACTTTGTTTATGTGGTTTCTTGCCCCCAGCATGGTTAGAGAACAACTTTCATCTGCCCCGTGGGCTGCATATATCCTCACAGATTTTGCTGTTGAGAGTTGGAATTCTTTGTGTTTATTTTCCCTCTGGCAGAATTCTCAATTTTCTACATAGGCAAATTTATTATTTACACATTTCTTGGTGGTTTATTGAGTTTTGTGTTTGGCTTTAGGAGGTCTTATTCTTTCTAAGGTCATAAATAATTCTCTGGTCCTGTTACGCTTAAAGTTTTGATTGCCTGTAATTTATTCCCATGGAAGAGTAAAGAAAAAGGGCAATAATATTTGTTTTCAAAATTGCTGACCATTATCACATCTCCATTTCTTAGATATCCATCTTTTTATGTTTTGGAATGCCACCTTTTACATAAATGCAACACCTTTGTGAAAATAAAGATTTATCAATATACACTGAATTGATAAAATTAAGGGATAATTGAGAACAACACTTTATTCATATTCTAATAAAGTTGGGAACCAGATTGTGGCAGCCACAATACAGAGTGATTTGTTTAACATTATTTCATGCATAAGTCATGTCTTTATATTGCCTGTAGTGGCTAGCTCCTCCAGAATTGATCCACTAATTCTAATTTGTGCAAACAAAACATAAATAGCTAGAAATATCCAGGAAACTATTCCCTTGCACTACAGGAAGACAACTGACTGGTGATGAGAAAATAGCTCTTTAACTGATAACCAAATCTTGCCAAGCTTTGTGATACAGATTGATTCCATGCAAGATGAGAATAATTTTTGTTTCTTTAATTGGTATAAAGAATTGGGTCTCAACTTTTAATGATGGCTACTCATCTGTGGTTGATTCAAAATATTAGAATGAGGGAAATTCATGCAAAAGCATAATAATCTGGTGGGTAAGAGAGAACACTGTCCTGTTTTTTTTGTTTTTGTTTTTTTTTTGTGTGTGTTTTTTATTTTTCTGTCAACTTGACACAATCTTGAGCTATCTGGGAGGAGGGAGCCTCAGCTGAGAAACTGTCTTCATAAGATTGGTCTGTAGGCAAGTCTGTGTGGCATTTTCTTGGCTATTGATTAAAGTGAGATGGTCCAGCCCACTGAGGACAGTGTTCACCCTGGGCTGGGCAGGTGATCTTGGGTTGTATAAAAAACAAACTGAATAAGCCTGGAGAGCAAACTTGTATGCAGCATTCATCTACAGTTCCTCCCCTGCTCCTGCTTGAGTTCCTACCCTGAATTCCCTCAACGATGAACTGTGATCAGGATGTCTAAGTCAAACAAATGCTTTTCTTTCCAAGTTGCTTTTGGTCATGGTGTTTATCACAAGAGCAGAAGGAACATAAACATAAGCATCTTTATCCTTAGTCTCCATTCCTTCACAGATTCTGTTTTTAACTAAAAGACATTTCTATATAAAAACAGGAAAATGTGAAATGACCTCCATCTATCCACCATTGAAACAGAACAATTTTTAAATCCCCATTTTCCTTTTTTAAAGAGTAGTTCACTCTTACGCACATCATTATGCATTTCTCATACATGTGAACAATGATTACTGCAAGCCATGACACCATAGAACAAAACCCACAGATTCATTGGTAGTGCAAAAGAATAGCATAGAATCAAATCCAATCATCCAAGAAAGTTTTTATTTTACGTATTCTATTTTTTAATCCAAATTGAATCAAATTTTGCTCATTGCTAGATTTTCATGTCTTAAAGTTTTATTGAGATTTAATTTATATAAAAAGCATACATTTCATGTTTTTACTTTGTTGTGCTTCTGACATTGAACCTACAACATTATTCATCCTAAGAACATGCTCTGTCACTGAACTATATACGCCCAGGCTTAACGTGTGTAGTTTGATGACTTTGGACACATGCATGTACATGTGATAGCATCACTATGGTCATGTTAATCTAGTTTCTATCTAAATTTCCTGTGCCGTGTGTGTGTATATAAGAATACAGCATGAAATATAAATTCTTAACAACTCTTTTATTTCAAGAATACTTTGCTAGTTTTGGGTACTATGTCGTACAGTGTATCTCTGGAATTTGCTCATCTTACACAACTGAAACTTTATGCTCATCTAACAAGAACTCATCAACCTACCTCCTTGTTCTTCTAAACATATTCCTATGGCATTTTCACTGCTTGGTCTCCTTGTTTATTTTGTGAATGTGTTATATTTCGCTAGCTATTCCTGCTTTTCGAATTCCTTGGCCAGGCTACTACAATCTTCCTTTTCTTTTCCTGTTTGCAGAAGCCAGCCCCTCACCTATTCCAATCAGCCCTATTTTTATTTATTTCACTTTATGAGAACTTTCAAATGCAGGTCTTTCTTGTGATCTTCTGACTCTCATTCATATCCCTGGTCAAGGTGATGGACCGAACCTCATGACTCTCCTCCCTCTCTCACTCCACATCTCTCATTATTAAATCTTTCTTCCAGCTGCCTCCTCAGTTCCTTCCAGAAGTTCATCTCTTAGCCATCTTCTCTGTTCTCATACACTTGCTCTTGGTACTCAGCAACCACACTGAAAGATTTCAGAATATCACCTGTGCATGGACAACCTCAGTCTAGCCTTTGACATTAGCCTACTGTATGAGTTCTTTTTCAGCTTTTTGGTGTCTAATGAAGCGTTTGCTTGTAATGTTGTTCTTTTGCTTCAAGTTTAGGACATCCAAAATTTAGTTCTCTTCCTATACAGCAATATTTCATGCTCATATTTTGACAAAATGTTGTAGATTATAGCTACCTGGGACATTGCATTAGAGATTCAGAAGTGACTGAACTATGAGTTATAGATTATATCTTCATCTTTCCAGTTCTGTTTCCTTTCTCTAGTCTCAGTATTAAAATCCAACAATCATTTCTACAGTCACCAAGAGTCTGCCTGGCAGTTACAATACATGCAGTATATACTTCAATATGACTGCTCACATAAAAACGGGTCATAACACAACAGCACAGCAGGAATCAGCCTGTGCACAAGAAAAGACCACCTCATGTTTGTTTGATTTTACTACATCAAATCATTTCACTTTAATTTAAATTTCAGGGTCAACAGACATGCACCTTTGTAGATATTTAATTAGGGTTAGATGTGTACTGCCTATTTAATTAGGATTAAGCACGTCCTGCTGCCAAGACAGGGAACACATAGCCTGCATTTTCCAAAAGAACACAAAAACTCAGCAGCAACATCCACTTCCTGGAACATCAACAGTTGGAGCTCATCATTTGGTATAAAGTGGGTTTTGCTTTAAAATTGGAAGACTTCATCTTCATGCTGTTTCTCCCTTTGGAGTAGGACTAGAGTGATAAACACCTGCTGGGCATCTAGAGGTTTGCCAGACTCATCTTACAAAGCAAATGGAGAATGAAGACAGCCCAGATTGCTTCTTCTGGCAGGAATTCTGCGGCCATGCTCCCACACGATCGGCCTATCCCTGCAGCCACAGAGACACAGCTATACTGTACTGAAAAATTATCTCTCACAAGTCAAAACATGGGATGCATTATTTATGCACTATTTTTTTGGCCCCTTTTTGTTGTTGGTTATATTTTAGAGTGGATTTTCAGTCGTGTTAATGGATCAGAGAACCAAACTGAAAGGCAATTAACAGTACGTGATGGATATGTGTGCACGTTGTATGAACAGTGGAGGCAGGCAGATCTAAAAGCTGGATCACTGTTGATAGAGCACACCACCAACAGCACCAAGCTACTTTATTTTTTTCATGTTGCGCATTTACATAGGTTGTTCTTCATCTTGCTGACCTGGGTTTCTTGGTCCATGCTAGCCAGCATGGACCATAATTCATCATCTGTATTTTGAGTGTCACACTCCTAACTTCTCTTTTGGTTGTTTCTTCCTTTGGTTTTGACATCTGTGGTGTTAGGTGCCCTGGGCACACTTCCTCTCATCAGGACCCTGCTCTGCTCTGACATCATCCATCCTATATGGTCCTTTATGGCCTGGGGAATCAGACACGTGACTTAGTGCAAGGATGCCTTCCTGCATCCGCTCTCCATATTTGTATTCTGCAGAGGAAAACTATTGTGTCATTTTTTCTATTGGACATCTTCCAGGAATGCTTAACTGTCCTTAGGATAAAACACATGCTTCTCAGGATTGAATTCAAGTGGATTTACACGATTCAGTCTTTAACTTTGGCCACTTTTTCATGCCTATCTTAGGCTCCTATAGACCAGGCCTTCTCACAAAAGCCAAACAGTTGGTACTCCTTCAGGTCCTGCAACATTTGCATATAGAGTATTATCCGTCTAGTTCAGGACTAAGTTCCTCATGAAAGCCCTCTTTGACACACAGGTATTGATTCCCAAACTTACATTCACACAGGTATAAATCACACATGAGTACATGTCCACACACACACTCTCTCAAGGTTGGGCTTGTTCTTTGTTTTAAAGTTGATTTTTATAGCCAGTGGAAGCTTTCCAGCATTGAAGAGATAGGCCAGTCTTAAAGAGACACAGAGTGGTCTTACTCCTGTAATCCTAGAATTTGGGCATCTGAGGCAGGAGGATTACCATGAGTTTGTGGATGGATTAGATTAGAGAGTTAGAACTTATCTAAAAAAAAAAAGCCAAACCAAATGACAACACCACAAAGGAAAGGTAATAAGTAAAGATAAAGATGAGTATAAAATGTTATGCCTATAGCCGTCAAATGATGGATATCAAACAGATATAAAAATTGACTGAACAGTTGGTTGACACTAAAATGTTTTAAATATATGTGTGGTAATTGATATTGATTGACAAACTGATGATATTTAGAGTCACCATGGGAACAGACCACTGGTAGGTCTCTAAAGAATTTTCTACATTAATATTGAGGTGGAAAGACCAACTCTTAATGTAGGTGACACTGTTCCCTAGACTTATGTACCAGACTGAATAAAGGAAGAAGGGAGCTGAACTCCCTTACTCCTTATTATCTCCTTCCTGGCTGTGAACACAATGTGACCAGCAGACTCAAGCTCCTGATCCATGACTCCTTGACCTGATGGACTGTGCTTCTTCACACTGTGAGCCAAAATCCCTCTTCCTTCCTAAAGAAGCTGTTTTTGTTCACAGCAATGAGGAATTCAACTAACATAATATGCATATTTAAATTTATATTTAAATACATGACTGTTTTAAACATGTGTCTTTTTGTTTTGGCTGAGCATAAAAGAAGAGTTGGGGACTATTCTCATGGCAGTGGAGTGTTGGAGACTATGAGCAACCGCAGCTGCATCGGGATATTCTTGGTTCTGATGGTCTGCTTATCCATAAACTGGTGGTTTAATATCTTCAAGAGCTGCCTTAGACCTTTGTGGTCAGAAGAGGAGGTTGAATTGAGAACAAAATAAATAGGGAAACCTCAAAATACAAGGCCTAGGGAAATAGTCACAAAAAGGATTATAAATAAAATTGACAACCACCCACTGATACAGAGAGAAGACAGATGTGTGCAAGTGTAACCACAGCAAAGGTAATCTTTTTTTTTTTCGAATGCAAATCCCTAGACTGCATTTCACGTGAATCAGGATTCCAAAAAGGAAAAAAATCTAATCTTCTCACTAAGCCTGGAATCTTAATAGAAAGAAGTTTGATTAAAAGTGAACCCACCAGGGTAGTACGTATCAGGCATGCTGAAAAGCAAATATAAGACTGGCTTCAGAGAAGTACACCTTCAGTGAAATCTCATCTGCTGAAATATTCTGGGAAGCATACAAAACAGACTAGGCCCAAACGAATGAAGCATAATACCGGTGATTTGTTGAAATTATAAGAAAACAATAGGACACTTTAAAAAATCGCACATTTGAACCACAATCAAGATTGAGAGATGACTCAGGGTATGAGTCCATGTAGAAGTTGGATGCAGTAGTGAGAGTGTTTGTAATACCAACACTCCTACAGGGAGATGGGGCAGGTCAGAGACAGGAGTATCCCCAATGACTGAAGGACAGCTAGCCCAATGAATGATGCACACAACCAAGAAAGAGATGCTGTCTCCAAAAAGGTTGAAGACAAATGCTCACCCCCAAGGTTATCCTCTGACCACTACCAGTAATTCAGTGGCATGCATGTACTTAAGTCTCTCTCTCTCTCTCTCTCTCTCTCTCTCTCTCAAAGAATATAAATTATATTTTGTTAAAATAAAAAGTAAATGGATGCCCTCAAAAAGAACAAGCTACAAATAAATAAAGGACAGTAAATAGATAGGTTGGAAAAGATTTCTCAGAATATAGCATTGAGAACTGAAGAACTATAAAACACAAAGGATAAATTAAAAGCCATGGAGGTAGAAGAAGAGGGCTATGCAGTGGATATCTGAGAAGGAAGCAGTTGAGAAAAAAGGAGAGAAACCATATTTGTTAAGGTATTGTGTAAGAATGTCAAAAATAGGTAAAAATTAGAAATCCCTAAAGAAATATTATGAGACACAAGCAGGCTAATAAAATGTCACCTATAAAACTGAAGGATACGGTTTTATAACCCTAAAGAGAAAGATAATAAGGACTTGAGGACAGTAGAAATAAATGGTAGATTGCCTTAAAGACAAACTCTGCTGGCTCATGCCCCCAAACTAGCAGGGACCCTAGCTGATTGTTCTCCTGTCTGTCTGCAAAGTCCTAAAGGAAATGAACTTAGTCTTAAACAAGTGGTTCAAGTTAACATCTGTGGCAGGGGACTAAAAACCACATTTTTACATATATTAATGAATAAATTCTCCTATGGATGCAACAAAGACGTCAAGAAGAGCAGACAGCAAGCAGTGACTGGACGCAGATGAGCAAACCCGTGCGACAACACAGAGCACTTCTTAGCTAGGACAGCGGCAGTGGCTATGAGTTCTGGAAATTAAACAGATGCAGTAAAACTGATCCATAGTGTCTAAGAAGGAAAAGATCCCAAGAAAAGGCACAGGACACAGAGAGAGATACAGAGACCTACTCATTCACACACTCAGGAATCTCATAAAAACACTAAACTGGAAGCAATAATATACACACAAAGGGCCTTTAGGGTAAAAAGAAAGAAAAATATATGTAAGCAAAATACAATAAAACAAGATAAAATTAAAGTTAGAAATGGGAGAAAAACCCAGGCATAACTTTTTTCCCCCCTAGATCAAAAGGTTTTTATTCTTTATCATCATGTTGCAGATAAACCCTCTTCTGACTACACAAAGTAACCTAGGAACATTTCTCCAACTGGAAACAAAAAGGTCTGTTACAATATGGTCTGCAGGGCCCAGAAGACTCTAGGTTCCAGGTTCCTTTCTGGAGGTTATTCTCACAGCACACAGCAACAATGCCCAGCATTAAGTTCCACAAAATCACCAGATTCAAACTCTACATCACCAAGCCACAACTCGATAACAACCGTGAATAGTCACAAATGTCCAAGTGGCACAGAGCAGATATAACATTTTAAGACAAGAAACCTCCAAAGGTCTGATTAAGTTAGTTTTCTGTCAGCTATCTACTGCTGGGCATGCATCCTAACCTTAAGAATAGTTTGTTATTCTTAACCCATGGAGACTCCCTTGTAAGTGTTTATCAGTTGGAGGTAACTTCTGGATTAGGAGTGAGGGTGTATGTCCTCTTCTTTCAGCTCTAGCACCTCACCTAGCGCAGACCTGTGGAGTTCTGTACATGCTGTCTCGGTCTCTGTGAGCTCATATGTCCACCAGCCTTGTTGATTTAGAGGGTCTTATTTTGTTGGTATCTTCCATCTGGCTTGTGCCTTCTTTATTCCTCCTCTTCTACAGGACTCCCTGAGCTCCAAGGGGGAGGGATTTGATGGAGACATCCCATTGATTTAGATGGTAATTGTACCTAAAATAAACTTTCTCTGCAACACTGATATTGGTATTTGACCCCCCCCCTCAAAAAAAAGGATACCATAGTCCAGCCAAGTAGACTGAAAAGTTTATTCACCTCTTGCCTGAAAGGCAGGAACTAGGTGAGGATCTGACCTTAGGCAGAGGAGGATCAGATGTGAAAGGGAAAGTGAGGTTGGGCACTCGTGCGGATGTGTAGGGGATCAGGCTGGCTGTGCTAACAGGAAAAGACCGAGGATTGAACGGCAGTAGATATATGGATACAATTGGAGGTGGGTCAGAGAACAGGTTTCCAAAAGCAAACGTCAGATTGCTGAGTAGAGCTAAGGGCTGTGATTACAGACTTAAGGGAGACTTCAAACTCTTTAATAAATGATTGTTGCATAGCTATTTCACATCACCTTAGATGGCCTCTCTCAGTGTTTGCACAGTGTTTCTCTAGTTGATGACCATGTATCCTGCTGTAATCTCTTTTTCAGAAGTGCTAACTGTGGCATGCTTTGAGGAGAGCCTTGCTAATGTTCATCTTGAATGCAACGTTTCACATACAATCAAACATAAAATTCTGCATGGTATACGGCTCACATGGTGAATCAACTTAAGGTGAAGAATGTTGTTACTGAGATTGATTTCAGTGTTATTGGTGAGAACAATCTCAATGATAGATGTTCTTAATAGGCATTCTCCATGCATGACTTCTGCATGGCCTGAAAATCATACACTGTTGTGTGTGACTAGCTTGCAGGCTGGGCATCATGTCCCCATATGTATGAACAGATGAAAGATTTGGTTTCTTGATTCTCTTTCTACAGATCTGTCTATTGGCATGTTATATTAGCCCCAGAAAGTGGCTAGGAGGTGGTATTTATCTACAGCTTTAATTTATTTTTATTCTTTTTCTCTGGGTTATCTGGCAAGCAGAATATGTTCATTTAAGGAATAAAAAGGTTTAACAGATTCTTCAGAAATGTGGTCATAAGGCCTATGTGGGTGGCAGGCCACTTAAATTCCTGCAGAAATGGAACATGTTTGCACTTGTCAAACATGATACCTGTTCCAGTAGATCTGGTATGTTACACCTATGTTTTGGTTCAGGCTTTATTGCCAGACCATATGATATGTGCTTAACCCATCAGTGTTGGCTTAATGTCTTTTATCTTAAAAATGATTGCAATACTTATTTTACCTAGGGCACAGGATTGGAAAGAGGATTAAATAAAATGTTATGTAATATAATCTTTAGAGTATACGAATGCACATGTGTTAGCCACGGTTCTACACAGAAACAGCACAAACAGGATATACATAGAATTTACCCCCCCTCGCTTTCAGAGAGGTTTATTTTAAAGAATTGTCACACATAATTTTGTGGTCAACGAGGCTGAAATCTACACAACAGGCTGTCAGTCAGGAAATTCAAGGAGGAGTTGGAATTGTCTGTAGAGTCCCACACTGCAGTCTGGAAATTTGAACAGAGCTTCTGGGTCACAGACTTGAGGCGGAATCCTTTCTTTCTGAGGAAACCTCAGACTTTGCTTGCAAGGTGAGACCTGCAGGCAGTATGGGAATAGGGGATGGAAATTTAATGGCTTAAATGGCAATCACATCTTTTGAAAACGACCTTTGCAACAACACACAGACGAGTGTTCGACCAAATAATGAGCACACTGCAGGTGCAATTGCCTAGTCAGGTTATAAAATTAACTCTTAATTAACTCTTGCAACACGGCATGAAGATTAATATCTGACTATTCAGTTAGGGTACCTGGATCTAAGCCTACCTCTGTCCTTGGGGAACAAAGAGTCCTTGAGTAAGTACTGAACCCTCTCTGTGATTCAGCTTCCTCATCTTTCAGGTAATACGCATATTGTGTTCAGAATAAGACATGGCAGAATAAATGTTCAGTAAAAATGACTATCACTGGACCCACTAAGGACTATTCCTGTTATTTTGAATTATTGTGGTGTGGATGGATATGCATGCCACCGCTCTTGTGTGGAGGTCAGAGGGCAACTTGCACGTGCCAATTCTCCCTTCCACTATGTGAGTCCTGAGGATCAAACTCAGGTCATAAACAGTGTAGATATCTGACCTTTCTAAGACGATAGTTCACCCTCACTACTCGGGTTTATGTTATTGCTTGACAAAGAACTGAAAAGTTAGCCATCTGTCCATTACAAAGCCATGCTGGCCTCCAGGAACTATCTTAGTGGTGGATGTGTAATATCATGTTGCGTTTTTCATTAAGTTGTTGTTAGAGTCTCAGATGGTTGTAGTTTATTTCCCTGCATCTGAACATGTCAGCATTACTTAAAAACAATTTGTTTGTCAGTGAGTTTATTAATGCTCCAGTGATTTTGCCATTTCAAACTCTCACTGATTTTTTTCTCTTAGAACTACTTCATCAACTGTGTGGGTTTTCCTTTGGACACATAATTGCACATTTAATAAGTGCCCAATTCCATTAGCATAACTGCATGTGGGAGAAACTGTGGGTTCTTAGTGACTTCACATTAGTTCTCTTTAGGTTAGAATTAATTTGGCTGAGAAGATGAAAATAGGAATAAAAAAAGAATTAAAATTTGTAATGGTTAAGTGACCATATATTATTAAAGCTAATCTAATATTTACCTGTTTTCAAGACAAAATTTGAACATAGGTTTACTAAATCATGAATGAGTGAAAAGCCAGTGTCATTTGTACTAATACACACAATATGGTTGTTTACTGGGGAGACTGTCACAGTGTGCAGATTCTGACTTGAGTTGAGGGGTCCATTTCACATTTAGAAGCTTCATTTCATTGGCTATTTGTATGATTTAATTTTGAAGCAGAACTCTTAATTATCAAACTTAGAAATGACTGCAGAACATTTTAGAATACCCACTCATTAATTTTCTCTAGACTTTTTTTCTATTAAAGGATTAATCTAAGTTTCAACTCTTCTGCCATCAATAAGCCTTGGAAGCATTGGGAGGTGTCTAAAATATGTTTGGAAGGCCCACAGTTTGGATAAAGGGAACAAAAGTAATGTATTAATTTTCAATCAGAGGTTCATATTTTTAAAATAATTGCTTGCTTTGAACAATTCTTTTTCTTCTTTAATTTCAATTTGGATTACCCAAAGGATAGAATAAATTTTTATACTGGACTGTGAAGGGATTTAAGCATGCTTTGCAACTGTGAAAAATCTCTTCAGCATCTTGAAGATTTGTTTTAAAGGGAGTATTTAGATGACTGCAAACTTATCTTTTAATAGTCACTTCATATGTATTTTTAAAAAGACATCTACTCTGCTTCTAGTTAATGTTTATCTTTATAAATCTGTTTAGATTCTTCAAAGGGGAGAATTCATATTTGAGCACCAAGGTGATACCTTGCCATCCCTTCTTTAAGATTGTTTGGTATTCAACTGAAGAAGACATTAATCATTACCGTCACAAACATTAACATTTCTAATTTTAAAGATTTCTTTCGGTGTTTGCAAAGAGTTATTTGACTTTTTATAAGTGTCCAAAATTATCTGACACCCTGATTTTGGTTATGTAGAAAACTGCATAAAGTCAAACCTCCCATCTGGAGCATCTGCAGGTATAATCCTTTGCTATAGACTGTCCTACACTTATTATTTTTATGCATAAAGTATGCTTAATTTTACTCAAGTTGTTCTGATGATTGCATATCAAAACTCTGTTATCAAATGTTTCAGCATCAATTAACAAAAACCTGATGCAAGCTGAACTAACAAAAAGTAGTTTGACTCACATTAAGAAGCTGCAGAAGTAAAATGCACTATTATCACAAAATAGCATTGCTGGGTATCTTAAAAACAACAGAAAATTAATTTTCGATGCTTTAAAAACTGAGAAGTCTGAGATGGAGATGCCAACAGACTTAGTATCTTGGTGCCTTCTCCTTGGTTCCCTAGGGCCTAGAAGCGGGGAACTCATATTGGTGCCACTTGCGCTTGAAACTGGGACCCCCTCTGAGCCTAGAATTAGGCTGGAGGCCAGCAATTCCCTCCAAATCCTCCTGTCTTTGCCCAGCACCCCCAGCACCCCCAGCACCCCCAGCTCAAGGGTTGCAGGCTTGTGCCCTGCCCCACCTGGCTCTTTGTGTGGTTGCTATCATTGAGCAGGAAGTGCTCTTACCCATTCCAGTCATTTCTCTAGCATCTTAAAATTCTTTAATAAAGGTCTTAATAGTTTTATTTTGTTTCTGTTTGCAAATTAAGTAGTTGACTTCATTTCTAGCATGGGAGGGGTAGATTTGGAGTTTCCTTATTATTCCCCATCTTTTCTTTCTTTGTTTTTAATTACTTGAAGGTGTTCATTAACTGGAAAGATAAATACTCTCCTAAGACTTTATTAAAAATATCAGTCAAACATTCCTTTATGAGAGGAATTTTAATGTAGACCAGGTTTGCAATTTAATAAAGGTGAAGAGGGTTTAATATTTATAGGTAGATTGCTCTGCACGGTGTGAGAAATATAGAAAATTTACTTTTGAAAGTTGAGTAACTATGATTCTCAGTTCACTTTTATAGGATTTGACTATGAAATTAGTTTATAGATTGGCTCTTATTGATTATGTGTGCAGGTTAGATTTTTTTTAAAGCTTTCCTTGCAATAGGTGGTGAGGCAATGCTTATTCAGTTTAGTCATCCAAGTCAATATTCTATATGAGCATATTGATTTTGGTCTGAAAGGGCTTAACATCTGTCATGTTGAAGACAGTTGTTACAGAATGAAGACCTGCAAGAAGCCAGTTGTTGAGTTACCAGTTAAGACCCGTATTCTTCATATCTTTTGACATAAATGTATGCAAGCAAAGGGTACTTGAAAATAAAGTTTCTAAAGGCGAGATTACCTATGATATATTTCCAGTAGGTTTTGCCCAATCTCTACTTTATAATTGGGCTGAGATCAAACAGTTTTGCTTGGATTTTACTTCATTTGTTTGAGTTTATTCACTAGATCTGTGTTAATCCTGGCATTTGAGAAATTGGAGTGAATGACCATCCTGTCCCCAAAGCATTAAAATATCTCTTCTAAGGAAGGGAAGGGGATCTCAGTCTTTTGAATTCACTGAATCCTTGGGAGGGTCAAGAGGCCGTGATCAACTTCCTTGATCTGGCAAGTTCACAAACCCTTCCATGTTTATTACTGTGTGTCACATGTGGGAAGTTTCCTGGGGGAAGAAACTAATTTTTTTGAGCTAACCTAGGAGGTTCATCCACTTTGGTAAAATTCCAAGACCCAGCTTTGATAATGTCCCATTGGGCCCCATAATGATGAATACAGGTAAAATAAGCTGGGAGGCTCATGGGTAGAGTCTAGGTAATTGGTTCAGATTCTGAAACAAGGGACTTGCAAAGTTTCCTTGAACACAAAGCTTTCCCTGTTGTAGAAGGAAATCAAGATGTTCAAATTACATTTTCACCTAACTACAGATAAATGGGTCTCAACTGCTTGGGTGAGTGGGTTAGGCATGTACCCACCTTTCATGTGAGAGATACCCACATTAGCATTAGAATAGCAAGCATTTACTGAAATGATAAGTTTCAATTACTCAGCTTTTAAAAACTAAGATTTATATCTATGGGTATATTGCCTGTATGGATGGCTGTGTGTCATTTGTGTGTCTGGTACCTGCAGAGGATAGAGAAGGCATCAGTTCCCTGGAACCAGAGTTATAAACCATTGGGAGCAACCAAGTGGGTGATGGAATAAGAACCCTGGTCCTCTGAAAGAGTCTCCAGTGTTCTTAATCTCTGAACCATTTACTGAGCCCCAAGTTTGTACTATTTTTGTGTGATAATCCTCATGAAACAATACAGTTATTATCCATATTTTAATGATAAAAAGTCAGAGACTTAGAGACTTTGAGTGACTTCACAAACTTGGTAACTGGCAGATGAATACTCTTACTTGATCCTTTATGCTAAGACTTAGCTGCTACTTGAGAACCTTCTGCTATAATTTTCACACTAGTGCAGTGGTTCTCAACCTGTGGGCCACAACTCCTTTAGCAAATTTCTGTCTCCAAAATAATTTACATTATGATTCATGACAGTAGCAAAATACAGTTATGAAGTGGCAACACAAATAATTTTATTTTGGGATGTCACCACAACATGAAGAACTGTATTAAACTGCATTAAATGTATCATATCATTAGGAAGGTTGAGAACCACAACCTTCTCCAAGTTCACTGAGTGGGGATTGGAGGATCTAGGAATAAATTAAAAACAAAAGAATGTATGTAGTTCTTAACATTCCTATTTGACATGTTCTGAAAAGCCAGACAATACTTTTTGTGGTGTATGAATCTGGAATATAAGCGATAACAGATTAAGTGTTAAACTTCAAATTTAGTATCTGAACCAAACTTTACAGTGTTGTTAGGTTGTTACCATGTCAGATAGTGCTGTAGTTTGTGACATCCTTGGAAGGAAAAAAAAGAAAGATATGAAGGAAGGAAGGAAGGAAGGAAGGAAGGAAGGAAGGAAGGAAGGAAGGAAGGAAGGAAAGCAAGCAAGCTAAAAATGCTAACTATGGATGTTGAATCTATTTTTGTTGTTTTATACATGCTGGAGACTCAGAATTAGTTATTAGGATGCCACATCCTAACCAAATCAGCCCAACAGGCATAGCTATGTCAGAAAGTACCTAAGTTATGGCTTGCAAAGCCTCCAAGCAGAAGAGCTGAAAAGCAGCAAGAAGCCTGAATGTTATCAAGAAGGACGAGCCTCCTGGTACCCAGCCCAGGGCAAGAAGGAGATAGGAGGGATTTGGGATCCATCTCCGCTGCTACTGTGTTTGTCCTTGACAGTCCATTGCCAAGCCTGAGCCAGAGGGAGTAAAAAATGCTCATCGAACACTCTCTTAATTGGATACTTCAACCCTTCCACTTTTCTCCTTCTGGTTCAAGAAGCAATCACATAATGATATCAGAGGAAAGAAGAAAATTTTGCCCAATTTGCAAAATTGCAGGTAATTCTCTTATTCAATTAGGATTGTGCCTGTTGTTCAGGCAGTCTCTTGTCCTAAATTCAACCCTCAAATGGGCCTCAAATGCATAGAGAAATAAGAGTGGTGTCTTCACGATTTCTCTATTCTTATATTAGGGATTCGCTCAGAATTATCTGGTAAATCCTTCCATCTCATCAGTTTCAGTTGTCTCAAAGAATGCAAGTCATCACCATGACAACTGCCTCCATATCTGATGGGTACCGTAGCACCTGTAATATGAATGTAATCTCAATGATACCTACATTGCCTTCTGAGAACATTTTATTTTTAGTAAATTTCAGGCTCTTTATGGGAAGAATTCTTATTCACAGAAATACTTTATAGTAATATTTCATCATTAACCAATGAAATGATTTTTTTCAATGTTAATTTTCTCTGTCTTCTAACAATACCTTTTGGTAAATCACAATATTTAAATTCTTTTTATTAAAAAAGGCAAAGTACAGTATACCACATCATTACAAAAGTTGCAGTATTCTGCACACACACACATGGTCCTAGTTAGGAGCTAGGAAGCATAATATTCTGGTCTCTGTAGGTTTTATATTCTATTTTGGTGCTGTATTTTTTCCTGGCAATATGTAATGTACTTCTATTGAATTCAAAGAAGATCATAAATGTGCTCAATACAGATAATTTAGCACCTGTGAATTCCTATGCCTTTCAATTGTGGGTTGTATATCTCAAATGTTTAAGGGTCTGAGTTGTTCTCCAAGAATAATGAATTGACGACTCATTGAAAATGTGTATTTATTAGTGCTGATATAATTTTCTCTACTTCATTGGCTAGATTGGTACTCCAAACATAAGGGATTCAGTGGCCAAAGAAATTTATTGGATTTATCAGACTTAGATATCCACAAAAACAAGCTAAAATTCTCTGGAAATTAAGAAGCACTGTATTGATGCTAATTCCCTTCTGAGGCATTATCTAGATGGACCTTGGCTGTGTAATTGCAGGTGAAGTGATGCTGCAAAGAGCTGAATAAGAAAGGTAAAGTTGAAGCAGGCAGATTCTGTGTATCACCTTATCCTCTTCCTTCCCAGAGTGTCTTTAGCACAGCCAGAATTGGAACATATTGGGACTGGGAAGTTATCTGACAACCATTTAGATTTTATAGAAGATACATTTTAGGAGAAGTGAGGTCTAGGATCATGGCAAGGGTATGTGCCCTTCCTAAAGAACAAAAGATGACACCTGTCCAAATTCTTTCCCCAGGTGCTGCTGTGCCCAGCATGTACTGTGTGTTCACAAAGCAGTGTTCTGGGCTTTCTCAAGGAAAAAAAAGGGGGGGGGAAGCAGTGTTTTTCAGGAGCTAGACAGTCTTTTCCAGTTGACAGAGACACATCTGAAGTGTTAAAAAAGAAAATTTGGGGGATTGCTTTTTGTGTGTAAAGTCACTGTCTTGATCCATCCTTCATCACAGAGGATAAAACATGCTCACTCAAGGGGAAAGGTTTTTGATGAATATACTTTTCCTATTGCGAGTTCTAGGTATGGTCATAGATTGGCTTGGCTGACCCAGTTTATAGGGCTCCTAAGCCTAGGTTGTTTTTCCCTTCCCTAATGAAGATTTAATTTTAATAAGCAAATAATTCAGTCTTTAGTCAAAGAAAATGACGACTGATTATGTCAGGTACGGAAGAAGCCGTGTCATTCGTTTTTTC
Source organism: Bramus lutescens (assembly GCA_001685075.1). NCBI lineage: Eukaryota > Metazoa > Chordata > Mammalia > Rodentia > Cricetidae > Bramus > Bramus lutescens. Next base: position 123,363 of record LOEQ01006402.1, on the reverse strand, counting down.
TTGGCTAGCTTAGTATTCATTTCCTTATTTGAGATTCCACTTTTCTGTCATCTGTTTATTTGAATAAGGCATTAAGTATAGGGGCCTGGAGAGATGGCTCAGAAGGTAAGAGCACTGGCTGCTCTTCCAGAGGACTCTGGTTCAAGTCACAATACCACATGGAAGCTCACTGTCTGTAACTCCAGTTCCAAGGGGTCTGACATCCTCATGTAGACAGACATGTAAGTAAAACATCAGTGCACCTAAAAGAATAAAAAAGAATCATCAAAAAGTAATAAAATAAAGAATAGGAAACATCTTGCCTTCTTTAACTAAAGTATCACAACAATAGATCCCAAAATGAAAATGGAATAAACATATGAAAAACTTGCTGAGAAAATATTTGAGAATTGAGTGCACACTAAAAAGAAAAAAGGATTTATTTAGTTTTGTTTTAAATATGTATGTGTGTGCGCCTGTGTATATGTATGTGTATGGCATGCATGTAGGTACCCACAAAGGCCAAAAGGGGCTGCTGGATTCCTACGAACTGGAGTCACAGGTGGTTGTGAACTATCTGATATGAGTGCTGAGAACTAAACCCAGGTCCTCTGAAAGAGCAACGAGTGCTCTTAACTTCTGATGCCGTCTCTTCAGTCCCCCGAGTTCACAGTTTTGAACTTACTCCAACTTCCAACATAATGGGCAAGGACAAGAAGTCGGAGGGATGGGGTCTCCCTTGTTTCTCTAAGGAGAGAGAAGTGATAACTGGCTTCCGGCCTAGCTTAGTAAGAAAGGAGGCCCCTCAAAGAGAGGGTGGTGGGTCAAGGATGTCCTGTGTGGTACAGAGATGGCTGCATCAAGATATTCCTGTGAGCTCAAAGTTTGTCAAGAAAAGGATACATAAGAGCTTGCCATAGCCAGAGGTCAGTCATGTCGACTTACGAGAAAGAAGAGCCAAAGCGGAGTGTTTGGGGTTAGTTTTGTCTCACCCTTTCAGAAAGTAGGATGGGTCCCATATTCTCCGGAATGAACCACCAGAGTAACAGGAAGCACAGGAGTCTTGGCAATTAGAACTGCTTTCATTTCCAACTAAAGAGTGATGTGCATAGGACAAGCAAATCCTCATTGAGGATAGAAACCTGCCAGAAATATCCATCAAACCCAGAGAGCATACTCCCTCACCCACACCCCAAACCTGGAGGGATAAAACATGGTTAAAGATGCGAGAAGCAGAATAAGACACAGAGAAAAACCATAGCTAATAGATACCTTTTCTTCATAGGGGGTGTAGCAGAAGCAGGAGGATGTATCTTTCTACAAATAAACACAGCTGTTGAGTGATACATTGGCAGACATTCAGTGAACAAATTGAGACTTTGTATTGTCTTAGCATGAAGGCATGAATCTGTCAAACATTTATCAAAAGCAGAAAACAACACCCGCTAAAGAAACCGTACAGCAGCCCTGGGGGAGAAGGGAGTGAAAGAAGTTCTTGCCTTATCCAGCTTCCCCCAGTCAGAGCTGGAGTCCTGCCTTGTTCTAGCTACCTGTGTCCAGGATCAGTTCTGCCCCGAGAAGCTTGTGAGGGGATATTATACCATTTACATGGAGCTCAACATTAAGTTAGTTTTCTGCAATGTGGGCCAGATTTGGAGATTTCTACTCTGGATTTGTGTCCTATTTTTGAAACCCACTTATTTTGTCAAACATTTTAATTATAAGAGTGGGGAAAAGGACCGTAAGAGTGAGGTTTGCTTTGGCAAGGCAAACTTTGAGGGAGAAAGTAGCATTGCAGACTAAAGAGTGTTCAGAATGTCCACCCGCCATATGCACAAGGAGAAGGAAGAGACATACAGAAACCGCCTTGGCTGTGATCAGCGTTGGTTTTACCGTCAATGTAGTCTGACCAGTCAACAGCTGTGGTTGGCTGAAGCATGAATGCTGTGATTGTTTGTGGCCCATTTGCATTAGTAGGCTAGACCACAATGTGTTTACATGTCCAGACTGGATACAATTTAGTATGCACTGAGGTTAGCTTTAGCTAAACTTTCTCATTCAAGGACAGACAGGCTTGGGGGAAAATTTTGGATGAGTTACTTTTTATTGAGACAGATGGTGCCTTTTTAAAGAGTAAGGCATGAACAGATGACAGGAAACTCCTGGAGAGGTTTTGCATATGAAGAGGGCATGAAGGAAGGTCAGCTTCAGACAGCACCAACTCTCCGTAGCTGTAAGGTATTCCTCCTGGGTGGCAGTCTCTTTAGAGCAGTAGTTCAGCATCTCTCCCCAAGACTGTAGCTGCATCAATTACCTGGAAGACCTGCTAGATTCCAGAGAGTTGAGCCTCATACCAAAGTCTGTCATTTGGTCCATCTGAGGAGGGAGAGAGTCATTTCCTTTAAGTGCTCAGGTGATGCTGAGGCTTTGGGTGTGAGGACCACACTCGTAGCATTCCCCACCACCCTTTTAAAGACAGTTTTGCTATGTAACTCAGATCAGCTTCAAACTTGTGATTCTCCTACCTTTGCCTCCAAATCAGTGGGATTAGAAGTAAGTGCCACTGTAGCAGGGTAGCACAGGAACTCTAGACCTTGGTGCGACTGACAGTGTATGAAGGGTAGTTCTGTTGTGTGGGACTGGCCCAGGCATTTGTATAATTCTTAGCAGCACCACCATTTTATGTCTGCCCATTAGACACCACCAACAACCATTCCTTGCCAAACATCCCATAGTGGACACATTTTCCCAAACTGAGAAGTATTGACTCTTAGGACTTCTGTCTCTTTCTAGAAAGCAAAAATATACAGCTGTGTGCAATCTAGCAGGAAGGGGGGATTGAAAGTCCTATCTTTCACTTGATACACTCTATTTAATTGCTTCATTTTCTATATTGCCTTTCACCAGTGCCATCTGGTTCTGCGTTTCCAGCTGTCAATCTCTCTTCAGTTTCCTGGGGAGGAGATCCACAGGTCTAACAGACCATCACACACACGTTCAGCACATCCTCCAGTCTGCATCTCCTCCATGGGTACTTTCTGGGGTACCCGTAATTCTTAAGAGTTGTTTCTGAGCCTTAGAAGAACTGAAACAGTTTCCTCTCGGCCAGCTACAGTCCTCTCTTGTCTGCTAAGTCAGTGACTATGCACCCATCTGCTTCCCCAAGCCCAAAGCCTTGTTGACATCTCCTATTCACTGTTATCTACCCTCTCATTCTTTGTGTTCAAAGATTTAGGTCTTTTACACATTCATTTTCATTTAGGAATGGCACAAAGGCGCAACAACAAACACGTGTGTTTAGTCTGCTGTGGGTAGCCTAAATTCCCAGATGCTCCTTCGAAATTGGGTTCTGGTATGAAGAAAGATGAAAAAGGCAAAGTGGGTGAATTGGAGAGATGCTTATAACCATCATGATTAAAGATAAAGGATAGTTGAGCACATTCTTTTCATATTTCTTTCTTTTTTCTTAAATCCCTAAACTGTTATCATCTGTTCAGTAGAGCAACACTCAGAGCTGAAAACAAAACCCTAGAGAGATTTTGAAGTACAAGGCCCACCCCCAAAACAGATATGACTGAGCAAGACAGAATGCAGTAAGACCCTTTGCAAACTTCAGTAGTTATCTATGCTGGTTCATGGCTCTTCCCTTATAAGCATGAAGATTACAGGTCTTAACTTGACTCAGAAAACTGAAGGTATATATTCTTACAGTTGGAATTGCCCAAAAATAACACTGGCATTAGTCCAAATAGCTTAAAAGTGAGTTAACCCTTCCCTGGAGTATTTGGATATATACATATTTTTGTTCTTAACATCCCTATCAGTAGAACATTTTGGTTGCTCCCCCCAAATATTAACCCTTTTCCCAGAGACCCCTTCGAACATGTTCTTCTTTTAAAAAAAATATTTATTTATTTATTTATTTATTATGTATACAATATTCTGTNAGAAGGCACCAGACCTCATTACAGATGGTTGTGAGCCACCATGTGGTTGCTGGGAATTGAACTCAGGACCTTTAGAAGAGGAACGCTCTTAACCATTGAGCTATCTCTCCAGCCTCTGGACATGTTCTTGAGGTATCAAACACACTTATGTCTAACTCCTGTGGTTGTTGATAAAGCCCAACTCGTGGTTTGAGGAGATCATGTGGGCTTTAGTTATAAGAAGGACTCAGAGAAGATATTGAATTTAAATTCCATAATTAGCGGAGGGACAGGTGGAAATTCTTCACTGTTCTAGCTCCAGGAAAATTGCCATGCCCTTGGGGGAGGGGTGTTAAGCCTCCACCAAAAAAGGAAACTCATACAAATATCCCAACGGAAATGAATTAAATGTCATATGAATTAAACTTTGTCCAAATATTTGACTTTGTTCTTTGGCTTTTTAGGGGTATTGTTAGATGTGATTTAAAAATATTCCCCAGCATATTCTAAGAATAAGCAGTGCTTTAAAAATACTATTAAATTCAAAATCATTGCTCATCACATCCTCACTAAACAAATATTTGAGTCCCTAAGATCATGTGTTATGTTGTAAGTACAGGCTTGTGGGCACTGAGAATAGTGTGGGTGTTCTTATCCTTGATTTTGCACCATGTAACTGTTGACTTGTAATGTTATTTTGAAATAATACAAATGAACTAAGAGCAAAGCAAATAGAACATTTTGAGATATGAAAAGGTCAGAACCACGATCTTAGAGTGTCAGAAATGTAGAATATGAATTTATATATAATACACCAAATTCAAATGTGGGGTCAAGTGTCCACAAAATCTTGAGTGGAGGATGGATATGGAGGATAAATTTACCTCAAAGATGGCTGGATATGGTGACCATTCACTGGATCAGACATTCAGAAACCAAGTTATGTGACCCCAGAGAAAAGTAACTTGTCCTTTTTGAAATTATAATTTCAAATTTGTAAAACGATGTTAATGTCTTTTTTTTTACTCCCAAGAGATGAATGAGGATTTGTAGAGATAATGAGTAAAAATATAAATTTTGCATGTTACATGATTTTAAGTTGTTGGGAAGAATAGAACCAGTGAAAAACAGGGCTGCTAATGTCCTTAGAGAGTGCTTAATTGTGATAATAATCCATAAAGAATTTGTAGTTATCTTGATGATATTTGTCAACATATTTAAAATTTTGCACTTTAAAAAATATAAAGTAATTGGGGGTGATTTTAAATTATGCTAAACAGCAATTCACCATGTAATGATAGATATATGATACAATTTTATTCCTTAATGATTAACTCCCTAAAGCAAGACCTCATGCAGGCCTTGGGGAGTTTGGGACTTGCCCATGGCCCTTGCAAAAGCATGTGCTGTATACTGAGGGTCTGTTCTTGGGAAGAGGATTCGTATCTTCCATTGTGTTTTCAAGAGATTAAAATAGTGGGACTTGAGGAGCAGAGGAAGGAAGCACCAAACCTCTGGGAAACAGAAAAGAAGAGAAAGGGAGCTACGTGTGCCCGCTGCAGAGAAAAATGGCCTGTAAGTTACGTGTGTTCTTCCAGAAGGGCTGTGTCTTTATATGGGGACGAAAGGGACCATGATTGAAAACATTGGTAACTTAAAGTCCCCAGGGTTGAACTGTGTCTGGGCACTGTGCTAACAGCTTTCATCCTCCATGTCACAACACCTCACGCAAACCCGAGGTGTGGCCCTCTTAGAAAAGGTGTGCTTCAAATACATGCTGTGTTAGGATATGCACACTGGGGCCACATTCGGTGATTTATAATCTTGGTTTTAACGAAGACAAGTTGTGCCTTCACTGTGTATATTGTGTGATAAAACCGAGGGATTCTGAACAACTGTAATAGTCTCTCGAAAGGGTTCCATGCTAGTGATTTCGTAGGTTAGGTTTCGATGTCAAACGAGCTATGAAAAAGCATTTGGTTTTCATAGCTTTTAGGATAATGCAAATGCGGACAAGAGGCTGGGAAACTGGATTGTTAGCACTCCATATTATAAATGAGAAAATGGCTTCAGGGTTTAATCAATAGCTCTCCTTTATACTCCCAAGGATCAAAAAAGCAGATTTTTACATCTGGTTCTTCTGGCTCCTAGGCTATGATAATTTCAGAATTCCACACAGATGGAATTCTGTGCGATTTCAAGGAGAACTCCCAGGAGACACCATTTGGTTCTACTTCACAGCTACTACCAATTCTCTACCTTACTGTTACTATGAGTTTTCACGTCCCCTAGCAACCATGAACAATGAACTAGGAGGCAAGTGGGAGGGGGGATGAAGAGAAGAGAGCAGCAGAGCCCAACACTTTCCTAGAAGCCCGAAAAACTAGTGAGAGAAGGCTGGTCTCCAGATGAATGATCAGTGGAGGGCTCTCCGTGAGCATCTCACCAAGAAGAGCCGGGATGAGCTCACTGAGCCTGCCCAGAGGATTAGCTGAATAACTATGATGTGTGAAGTACGATCCTGGGTAATGAAAACTACGGAAGTTTTTCTTCTAATGGAGAAGACATATATTGCAAACCACAAAATTAGAATATACCCTGATAACTATTATAGAAGGAGTTATTAGGAAATAATGGAAGTGTCAAAAAAAGTTCAGAGAAAATAGACCTATTATTATATCTGTACTCAAAAGATGAATCTTGAAAGACAAAAAATTTGCAAAATATGCAAAATAGCTGTTGTATAAATGACTTTTCAATTTCTGTTGTTTTGTTTTGTTTTTACCAAGATAGATTGACAGGGACATGACTTTTCTTCTGAAACTACTAAAACCTGGAAAATGTGCATGGAATAGTAAGTAGTTCTTTGACATTACTCCCTAAACACCAGTGGTTCTGGAGAGATTCAGATTTAAAAGGCACTCCTACAAGTGTCTTAAGTCACAGCCCAGCATGAAAATCCGCACAGCAGGCAGATGGCAGTCTGCACAGACTGAGTTGAATAGTTGATGTTGACTACCTAAAAAGCTGAAAGTGACTAGCAACCACCAAAAAGGCTACAAAGAAGAGGAGGACACCCAGAGAGAAAACTGCAACCCCACACAAGATCTTTTTTGAATCTTTAGCTGAGAAATGAGCAGCACATGCATGTCAGGAAACTTCTCAAAGTAGGGAGTACTCACCGGATTCGATGGGGAAATCCTTGGCGCTCACACACGACCTCAGGTGAAGCCTGTTCCCACCAGCCAGATCGGAAGAACGTCTAACTCATTGTGCGTTTGTATGAAGAACCCAGAAGGATTTTGCCTCAATAGTGGGACCCAAATCAGGTCTAGACTAACCACTGCTGTGTAACAGCCTAAGAACGACTAACAGCAAAGCTCGAAAAGATCCTATGCTTCACTTAACGGTGCCCCAGAGCCAAGTTCCAGACAGAGTCGTAAGAAGGCATGCAGCACCAACAATAGCAAAATGTAAAATCTTTAATTTCTTTTATTTTTGAGTTTATAATATAACCAAAATGGCAAATTTTACAATGTCTCCTATCAGAAAGTTAGTAGACTTGGTAAGAAACAGAACAACAGGAGTCACAAGCAAGTGAGAAACTGACAACTGACATGAGCTCAGAAATTATACAGGAAATTCATAATCCAGGACACTGAAAGTTATTAATATGATTGGTTATTCTGTGGTTAAACAATAAAATCTATATATTATATATTTTTAAATTTATTTTATTGACTTTATTGACTTCTACATTTTTCTCTGTTCCCCTCCCTTCATCTCCCTTCCCCTTCAGCCCTCTCCCATGGTCCCCATGCTCCCAATTTACTCAGGAGAT